>JACXGJ010016192.1:0-12713 GCA_016801105.1 Esox niger
TTGTCATTCCTGCCATGGCTACGTTGTCATTCCTGCCAGGGCCACGTTATCATTCCTGCCAGGGCTATGTTATCATTCCTGCCATGGCTACGTTGTCATTCCTGCCAGGGCTATGTTATCATTCCTGCCATTGCTATGTTGTCATTACTGCCAGGGCCACGTTATCATTCCTGCCATGGCTACGATGTCATTCCTGCCAGGGCTACGTTGTCATTCCTGCCAGGGCCACGTTATCATTCCTGCCAGGGCTACGTTGTCATTCCTGCCAGGGCTACGTTGTCATTCCTGCCAGGGCTATGTTATCATTCCTGCCATTGCTATGTTGTCATTACTGCCAGGGCCACGTTATCATTCCTGCCATGGCTACGATGTCATTCCTGCCATGGCTACGTTGTAATTAATGCCAGGGCCACGTTATTATTCCTGCCAGGTCTACATTATCATTCCAGCCAGGGTTACGGTATCATTCCTGCCAGGACTACGGTATCATTCCTGCCAGGGCTACGTTGTCATTCCTGCCAGGGCTATTTTGTCATTCCTGCCAGGGCTACGTTATCATTACATCTCACCAAGGTAGATGGCTCTAGCTGAGGAACTTGTGACCTTTGCCCAGTGATTTGAACGACTGCGGTACAGAGTTTTTCTGCCATTTCCTGAAAGTTTTTATACTTAGACGCTACGTCATACTGTGTAATACAGCAGCTTCAGCAACCAAGAATATCTCTCTGTCCGAAGTTCACAATACTTTACATTTAACTGCATTTTGTTAATACACATCAGCACAACAACATTACAGCCGGAGAAATATCTGTATTTTCAATGTGGAAATTCTGACTAGCCTCAAATCAACAAATAACACATAATTACAGTTATGTACGGGTTTATTCATGTCTTGGAGATACTCAGTCTTCTGCATCAAAGAATGGGGGATAACATATCTGTTTACAAGCTATTACTCACTTCCTTTCTTCGCTAGCCTGTTGTCCACATTGTCTTATCTATTCCATAATTGTGCCTTATTACACTGGCGCGATAAGGACGAGTGAAGTCAGGGACGCCGCCTCTCTTGTAAACATTTCCATGTGACTCGGTTTTCATTTAACCCTGCCGCTCCTTAGCGCACGTGCGCCCGAGCAGAGGAAGCCTGTTTCTGGCTTCCTCTGACACGACACAACAGAGTGGAGGAGGTGATGCAGCTGTTTCTCTGTGGCCACAGGGGGCAGCTTTTAATTGAATGTGAATGCAGGGGCTTTTAATTTGGCCCCAGCTACAGAGACACGCACTGAGGGGAAGGGGGAGGCATCTCCGGTCTCATCCGAAAAAAAAAAACTCCTCACCCCTCCCGCCCCACACATCACACGAGTCTAATAAATAACCACGGGAATGCTGGAGGAAGAAAAAGGACCGGCAACAACAACACAGCATTGTCATGTTCAAAGCGCTCAGCAATTTTGCATAACACTGCATGTATCTGTGATGGTTGTGTGGTAGTAAACATGTATCTGTGATGGTTGTGTGGTAGTATACATGTATCTGTGATGGTTGTGTGGTAGTATACATGTATCTGTGATGGTTGTGTGGTAGTAAACATGTATCTCTGATGGTTGTGTGATAGTAAACATGTATCTCTGATGGTTTTGTGGTAGTAAACATGTATCTCTGATGGCTGTGTGGTAGTAAACATGTATCTGTGATGGTTGTGTGGTAATATACATGTATCTGTGATGGTTTTGTGGTAATATACATGTATCTGTGATGGTTTTGTGGTAGTAAACCTGTAATCCTGGCTGGACACGTGGTGCCGCACCTTGTGGCCGGTTGGACGTGAGACGCAGTCGTTGACCTGCACTGGGTAATTTTTCCAGGGGCCCTGTCTGTTTATAGAAATGGCAATAATTGGACGAGGACACAATCAGGTGGGTATTCGACAACGTAACGCAACGGCGGGCCTCAATCCCTCCGTTACCATCCTCGCTCCTCTAACTCTCCATGGCCTTCATCTTCGGTGGAAAACATTGCATGAGGAGGAGATGGAAAGCCAAGCGTAGGGTCATTCTTTGACTCAGTAACTCCCGGAGCCTGGTGGATCGTCATATGGGTTCGATTTGAGGTCTGCTGTAGGTAACAGCAAAGAGAAATGAAGCACAGAGTAAACAGCCTGGGATAACCAAACTCAAAATCATGACCTAAAGCCTTGATTTTAATGTCTTTGCGGTGTGTGGCGATAAGGTACTTCCTTTAAGTGCTCGGCCGACTGTTGCCTGCGTACACACTCCCACAGTGAGGAAACTGCTGAGCAACGGCCGAGTTTTGTTTCTTTCGGAAAATGTGGAACTGTTTAAAGTTGCAGATGAGCTAAGCCCCCCCGCCCTTGCAGAGTGCGTGCTCATCCAGGAAAAGGCAAACACACACACACACACACACACACACACATACACACACTCCGTTTTCCTTGTTGCCTGTAGCTCGAGACGGAGCGTCGTTTCATGGCACTAACTCGGACTAGCAGTTTAACTGCTCCGGGCCCTCAAAGTGGTGTGATGGCCGGAGGCGTGTAAACACCAGACTACGGCTCTCAGACTGACCAGGGTGCACGCTTATGTCAGTCAAACCTCTTTACAACCTTGTTCCCACAGCCACAGAGCAGCGCTGGGAAACAATACGCTGGCACACCTCCCGCTCAGCCGAGCTCGGCTCGCCCAGGCTGGGGCGCGACAAAAACACGAAATCCCAAGAGCACTGCCTGGTTCAATTAAGTGGGGTTGGCGAAGCACACTGAAATCCGTTAACAACACCAAAATAACTAAATTTCAAGCCATTAGTGTTACGATGCAAAAAGTAAAGGCGAAAAAGCCCCAAGCATGGCTACCCTGTCTTTTTCTCTTTCAAATTGCATCTGTGGATGTTTAAAAGTCATTAAAATATGTGCTGGCCGAAGTGGCTCACATTTCAGCCCAACGTGGCTGGGGAACCACGGACACAATACGCCTCACCTCATCAACAAGCTCCACTGCAGACAACCTCACACATCTTTATCAGGCCCTGTGCACTCTCCCGCAGTGAGAAAACGGTTTTTGGAGACCAGGACTTTTACTCACAAACATATGTGAAAGAGTGGGAGGGGAGTCGGAGGTGGAGGAGAAAACGAAGGGAACGAAACCCATGGGAGCCTCCAGAGAACTCAGCGAGTGTCTGTGTGCGGCCAGCGCCAAGAAAAACAAGGCCTGGGCCAGGCAGGGATCTGATTTCAGCGAAGACATGGCAGGAAACGGACTTCTCTGGGGGAGGGGTGGGGGCCCACAGCAGTGCAGAGACAGGGAGGGAGAGGAGGAAAGAGAGAACGAACTTCGTGAGGAACAAATGAACCAACAAAAGAAAGTGGGCTAATGACTAGATCCACTACATCCAGAATCACTGGTAATCATTCTTCACAAGACATGTCAGCCTTACCCTAGAAGCACATAGTTTGGCACTCACATGGTTGAAGGTGATGCATCTTTAACGATCGACCCAAGATTAGGGCTCTGAGCAGTTAGAAGGTCAACTCAGTTCAGACATGCAAGGCCAAAATCTGCAACGGGATCACAACAACTCCAATGCAGAACAGAGGGACATGACTCACCATGTGCTGCTAATTAGTGCCGGTACATTGCTTTGAGGCTTGACTATACTTTAACTTATATTTGCCAAACGGTAGTTTTGAAATGTATTATTTCATATTTTAAGGTGGCAGGTGACCTAAGGTTCAAGCAATCTGATTGGTAAATTGACTATTTTTTTATTGAATCCTAGAGCTAGCCAGCTAAACAAATCTTTGGTTCTGTCCCTGAGTAAGACATTTTCTAGACATTATGTCCTTGAGTCCCTGAGAAAGGAATTTACTAGGCATTCAGTCCCTGAGTAAGGCATTATGTCCCTGAGTAAGACATTTACTAGACATTATGTCCTTGAGTCCCTGAGTAAGGCATTATGTCCCTGAGTAAGACAATTACTAGACATTATGTCCTTGAGTCCCTGAGTAAGGCATTTACTGGACATTATGTCCCTGAGTCCCTGAGTAAAGCATTTACTAGACATTATGTCCCTGGGTCCCTGAGTAAAGCATTTACTAGACATTATGTCCCTGGGTCCCTGAAAGTAAGGCATTATGTCCCTGAGTCAGGTATTATGTCCCTGAGTCCCTGAGTATTATGAAAAGGACCTGAAAAGGACAACTCCTGAATGTTATGCAGCTGTTTCTGCTTTCAGATGCATTTTTGATAAAGAAAACCAACAGAAATAAATAATAATATACATCCTGCATCTTTCTTAGGGTGTGAACCCTCTTAATCTTTTATAAATGATCTAATTAGTTGGGTTTGTACATACAAACATAACACTACTTTGCAGAGCGCAAAGTGTGCTCCTCCTCAAATGTGATGCAGAGAAAACAGCCCAAAAAACAAAAATAGATGATTGACCAGACTGTGGGTCAATAAAAAAATCATGACAGATTGGAAGAAGATCCGCACTGCTGGATCAGATCGTTTGACAATGACAGCATTCTCTTTCTATCCATCGCGGCCTGCATTTCCTTGACCACTTCACGGCTTCCATCGGTGTGATTTTAATGTGGTGGAGCAGCACAACTGCAAATGCTAGGGTCGTCTCTGGGTGGGAGGACTGTAAATGCTAGCAATCTGTCGACGCTTTCGTCCCAAGCCAATCTCTGATGCGGCGAACAAATGGGAAACGGAGAAACGGAATACCTGGAAAGGAGAAGTACTGTGATTAAAGGAGACACGTTGCACTCCAGACGGTGTGTTTGTCAGGGCCGCTCATCTTAAGCTGAAACACCGACGGCACATGAAAGACGGCTCTCCTTGGCCGCTGAATGTAAACACAGCCGCGTTTCCCTTTAGCTAAACCCTCACATCCAGGTCGACGAATCACAGCCTGCAAGAACCCTCCTCTATAACAGGCCGACCGAACCCCCCCTCCCTGGATGACTCAAAGGTGGAGGCGCTGGGGCCAGATGCGACCAATCAGGCTGATAAAGAGAGGGGCCTGCTATGGCCCGACACAGCTGTGGATGCAGCTGTGCACTCCTTCAACTCTGCTCTGAGTCCTCCCACCCTCACCTCCTCTCTCTCACTCTCACACTCTCCCTCTCTCACTTCCTCCCTCTCTCCCTCTCTCACTCTCTCCCTCTCTCACTCTCTCACTCTCTCCCTCTCTCACTCTCTCACTCTCTCCCTCTCTCCCTCTCTCACTCACTCTCTCACTCACTCACTCACTCACTCTCTCCCCCTCCCTCCCTCCCTCCCTCCCTCTCTCCCTCTCTCCCTCTCTCACTTCCTCCCTCCCTCACTCACTCACTCCCTCACTCTCTCCCTCTCTCCCTCTCTCACTCTCTCACTCTCTCACTCTCTCACTCTCTCACTCTCTCACTCTCTCACTCCCTCACTCACTCACTCACTCACTCACTCTCTCTCCCCCTCCCTCCCTCCCTCCCTCACTCACTCTCTCCCCCTCCCTCCCTCCCTCTTTCACTTCCCCCAACTCACAATTTTCTATTTAAATTTAAAGGGCTTTGTTGGGAAGGGAAACATTTGTTTCTATCGCCGAAGTGAGTGGAAAATGAACTAGACGTAATAAAAGACAAAAGGGAAAGACAAAAGGGACAATCTGAAATTTTAAGTAAACATTACACGCATTACTTGCAGAAGTGATCTTGGCCTGTCGTGTTGCAACAGTGAGCAAGAAGCAGAAAACCCTCCCAGTATAATGTAGGACAGTATGCTCCTCCGCTGTTCTACTCTCTACTTCTCTCGCAGTCTCTAACGCACTCTCCAGAGTCCAACGTGTCTGCTCAACACATTAGCAAAATATCACATTCTGATGCCGGTTTAGCCCAAATCCAGCCTTAACCATGAGTTATGCCATTCAGGCCAGTTGAGGATTTGTAAGATTAATAGAAATCATATCTAAAGGGGCCTGGGAAACAGAAAGGGGTTATAAAACTGTGAGGAACAGTGATGGAGGCCTGGGGCACAGCTCTCAGATGTGAATTGAAGCTGCTCACAATACATCTCAGTAGATGCTCAACTCTCCTCAGACAGTAATGAAAGTTAAGGGATGTCCAGAGGGGTTGTATTGGAGGTTGAGGCTCCTAATATGTGCTGTTGAAGAAGCTATAGGTTTGGGCTTTGACACATGGAGGCATTTCATATCCAATCACCTGCCTCAGGATGGTGAACAAGGTGATGGGGTCACAGGCTCCACCCGGGCGACAGACTCCGCCACACAAGTAAATGTATCTGACCAGTGAAAAGGTTCCCTCCTTTAATAAGACCGGAGAGACAGCAGGAACACAGTGGGATCTAAACCACGTTCAATCCAGGAAGGTTGGAGCCATTTCACTGGAATAAAGATCATCCGCCCACCGTTCAGATTCCTGCTGATTGATATCACACCGCCTGTACACAGGCTTGGCCCTAGCATTAAGTCCTCCACAGAAATGTACTTAACAGGCTCTCTGAAAGCATTTCTCACGTCGTTCCCAGGGGAGCTGATGCTGCTCCAGTCAGGCAGCACAACAGCCGCTCTGTTGCAGGGAGCTGGTCTGGCTGAGAGCTGCTTGGTACCACACTGCTGGGCCCCACTGGATGAATGAATGTGGACCTTTAAGACAGCTTATGTGCACGCGCACACACACACACACACACACACACACACACACACACACACATGCACACCCGTGCATAATTAAAACCCCATGTCACATGCAGGATGTTAGGACTCCAACAGCACGCCACTCATGAGGAACGTACGCTGTGAACAAACAACTAGCCCCTGAAAGAAACCCAGAGCAGTTAACCACACACACACTGGCATTCTAAGAAACGGCATTCAAACGGGAAGAGTAACGCTCATTAAAGTAGACTAGAACTCTTCTTCGAGTCCTCCCTTCATCTACACACAAACCGCGGTGGGTAAATGGACAGAGCCGGGCTGAACACAAGGTCGGTGCCACCTGCAGTGTCCCCAGTCTAAATATCAGGGATGGGGACATCGCATTCCACAATCCCCAACCAGGGACCTCCTGGACGGCGTTCCGGCAGACTCACATGCAAACAGAATTCCAAAAGCTTGAGCTTCACTGTTAGTGTGTTTACGAGCAGTCGTCTGGGGTCTTGGAGATGTTGATGCAGTCAGTACTGCTGCATGTCAGTGAGCTTCGGCATAACCCTAAACAGAGGCTTGAGCTCAGCCCAGATTCTCTTACCCACCAGTGTGCCGTCTTCAATGCTATTTGTTTCAAGTTCTGCTGGTTGCTGTTACACGTCCAACCGCCAGGCACACTGGTAAAACAAGATCAGCTTCCCGTGCCAAATTAAAGGCTGATATATTAGCCAACGTCAAACCGTTGACGCGATGTGTAGCGCGTGCAAACAAGCCGTATAATTGTGATTTGAGAACCAACATGATCTAGTCACAAGGGAGAACTGAAGGACGGATCAAGTTTTAAGCCAAAATACATACATAAGGCCCATCAAGATGACAGGAAGAATAGGCCAAATATATGCTGACTGGTCTATACCTTTGTAGTGACTTGGCAAAAACAAGAACATTAACACATTTACCAGTAGAAATACAAGTTTCCAATTATAATTGCATTTTTATCAGCAAATTCACTGTTCAGTGGAGGATGCAACCATTTGTTGTACTAAATGCTCAGATATCAGACAGAATAAAAGCCAAGTAACCATATTTAAAAAGCAGGTAGATATACGTTTTACTGTACATTGCTAGCGACAGATAAAGCTAATTCCCACAGTTTTCAATCAAGAGAGACTGAGAATCAGTTGCAGTTTTAGCTAGCCAAATGCTTGCGTTATATCTCGGAAATGACAGACATCTCCAAGTAGAAATAATAATTATTGCTTTCTTAACTTTTATCAACAACTGGTTTGTTAATTCTTCAAAATATGCCAGTGTTTGTTCTACAAATACTTCACCAACTAGTCAGACTTAGGGTTCATGGTTGCAAAAAATTTACAGTTCTACCGCAATCGCTTGCCCATACAATACACACAGTGATGTACTGGTGATGTACATTCCCATGCTCCTTCTTGATATTTACCAGTGAAACAAATCTCACATTCCTTATAATCTTTCAAACATGATACACCACCTACGGTACCGTGGGGGTTAAGTGACTGAGTATACAATTTTTCTTTGTTCATTTCAGTACTTCAGCAGAACACTTGTAACGAGTTTACTCATGGTTCTGAGAAAGTTAGGAATAATTCCATAAAAATCACACAATATTCAGAGAACAAGAATGCTCAAGAGCACATTTCTTTCTCAGCACAGTGTCATCTATCAAGTTAAATGTGTTTAGATGTGTTGGTCACATCCACCAATTGGCCAAATCTGATCTTTTCACCTTTAAAATGGTTGTATGTTAGCACATCAAATGAATTGCTATGTGTTTTAGTGTTATGCTAGCTCCATCCTGGTGGCAGAGTTGACTGGATCCAGAATAGAAGATCATAGATTTGAATCCCACTGCCAATTGAAAGTATAAAAGAAATATTTGTGCATTATTATTGCCAAAACAAAGGAATATCCATCTGTTCTAGCTATGCATGGAGATTAATCGTATTGAAACATTTAGTAAATGTTTTAAGGACTTTAAAAAACAAAATGTGAACACACACATTAGGTTTTACAATCATAGTGGGGACAAACCAATCAATTATTCCCATTCCCATTAACCTTAACCATAAAACTAACTACCAACACCTTACCTCAGTAGTAACCTTTACCCTAAACCTGACCCCTAAACAGGAAATATGCTTTTTCCTCATAAGGACTGGTGAAAAGTCCCCAGACTGACACATTTTCCTTGTTTTCCTAATTTTGGTCATCACAAGCACAGTTAAACAAGGACCATAATGTTCTTAAACATATACTGTATATCCAGAAATCAACATACTGTATACAACTATCCAGTTATTATACAAATAGAGCCAAACAACAGTAAATCTCCCTGAACGCAAGGAGGATACCCACTTTCATAAGACTTCAATTTAGGTCAGAAGATGGGATGATAGAGAAAGATATGTAAGCAAGAGTAGTTCACCGACTGCTTTAACAAGCTTAAAGAACATTGACTTGAGATCCCATCAGTATGGGAGCGGGGGGGGGCTGAGCCACAAAAGGCTCACACTTCCAGTGGGTAGCTGGACATTAAGGTCATAAATGGAGAGACAGCCCCTTCCAGCTCAGCCTCCCTGAGTGGAAAGCTGACATCTCATCCTGACAATGTGACTGCCCGGGTCACCTCTCCCTGACTCCCTCCAACATCATCTGCCACTCCCGTTACGGTAAGTCCCTCTGTCGGAGTCAGTCAGTCAGGCGTCCTGCAGCCCCACCTGAAAACCAGGCCCTGCCCTCGGCGCTCAGCCTGGCTGAAACAGGACACAAATCAACAACTCAAGAGAAAACACACTATTTCATTCGGGTGTCACGTTTCCAGCCAAGTCGGCCGAGCCCCAGCAACAGAGACTGGCTGGTCTGCTAATGAAATTAGAATGGGTCATCTGTGTGCATGTGAACACAGGTAGTGTACAGCACACACTTTGGCTGGGCCTGATGCTGCCGCTCTACAGACTTCTCTGCAGATTTACGGCCTTGGGGTGGGGGGAGGGGTCCTGTGTGGACCTAAATCATGACTGTTACTGGGAGGGACTAATTAGGAGAGCAGAGTGAGGAGCGGGGCAGAGTGCTGGGGAGAGTGCAGTGTGGTAAGTGGTTTTCAGGAGGTCTCCAGGAAGCCCTGCCACGTTCTCCCGGGCCTCACGACTGTACTACCAAACATGGTAGTTGGCTACGAGTCGTACGCGGCCTTATGTGTTACGGTGGAGCCTGAGTCACCACGCGGGTAAAAGGACCATGGGGTGTGATCGTGAAGGGAGAGAGGAGACATCTTATACCTACAATACAGCTTCAGTCAGAGCAGTGCTCACAAGGCAAAGAGCCATTATTAAGATTTAAGCTCGGGAGTTGATGTGAAGTGAAGACCAAAAGTAGCTGGCGGTTTGGGAGTGTTTAATGTGTTCCCCTGGACTCAACCAGAATACGGCGGGCTACATTATGGTTGGAGACTCTGATCTCTACTGCAGAGAATAGGGATTGACGTATTGATGTGCTGTGGGCTAAATCAACAGGACCATCCAAGTCTTTGAAATAGTTATACTATTATAGTACTTTTATTGAGTAAATGTTGACAAATTAAGCGATGCAAGATGTTTTGTGTGAATATCAAACAGGTGTAAAAAACAGGGACATTCAAAGCGAAAAAGATTTGGGCTTTGAACCAGGCATATTGATATTTTACAAGGCATGAGTCATGACACAGAAATAACTTTGCAAGTGATTGTTTCATTCCAGGCCAAAATTCTCCCACCCTGAAACCGATTGTGTTCTCTGCCACTGATGAGCAACATAATACTGGCTAGGTTTACAAAATACTGTTCACTTTGATAATTCCCATGCTTCTGGACATTCTGGGAATTTGGATAAAGTTACTTGCGTTTTGCAATCCCAGCATTGGCATATCGTTTTCCCATAAGCCCTGAGTGTTTTCACGGAGGCCCTCTCCACTAACAAGACAACATGTGTTGGTAATTTGCAGGCAGTTGATATTTATTAGGCAGGGCATGACACCCCTGGACCTCAGCTGTGTCTAAGCACATGGACAGCCATCAACCAATTATGCTTGGCTTGTAAGACCATGAGGATTTACAGGACTGGAAGGACCACAAACGGTCTGGTGTGAGAAATCCAAATGTTTTGAGGTCCTAGGCATTGGCTTTAACTTCATTTATACAGGAAAATCAAGACATAGGTCTCTTTTGCAGTCGCGCCCTGAATTAAAGCGATAATAAAAGAGCATACAAAAATAAAAAACAATATGCATAATAAATACATTTGAAAAAAATTATATATATAAAAAAACACTTATTAACAGAAAGCAATCACAGGGAACAATAAAAATGTAATTCATGAAACATTTATATTTCCTTACGGGCACCAGAACTTTAAGTTGAAGGCTACTTCGCAGCTTTACAGCCTTATATACAAACATTAATATCTGTCCCTTCTGGAGGTCAGGGAGTTCCAGCCAACTGAAGTTTATAGAAGACAATGACGAGTGTGAAAGTTTGCAACAGTAATGAAAAGCTATGCTTCGTGATTGCATGGAAAGACTGCATGCAAAGGTTTTAATACCGACACCGATATAACACATCACCATAGTACTGACATAAGAGTGGCCTGTACAATATCTTTTCTTTGCAGAGATGAGATGCATGATTTGTTTCAATAACAAAGTGGAATGCTTAGCAATTTGTGTTTTAAAAGAGATTATCAAACCATATCCAAAGCTATCTATATGTAAGAGCCCCCTCTATCAGAGAACCATCAAGTGTGCTAATTTTAAGGTCATTCAATTGGAGATTTTGGAACCAAGAGAAGAGCATACTCAGTAACTCACATTTAGTATACTTATATTTAGTGCTAGCCCTATGTCAATACGTGAATTATACATTGTATTATACACTGTCATTAGCATAAACAAGAAATTCGTTTTTTTTAAGAGACACAGACAGGATTTATTTAGACTATACAGTACTCAAAATCGAGCTCTTTTGTGAACAGCAACAAATGGGGCCACTGAAATAATTCCCAAAATAATTTTAGAACCAAAAGCAGATATTTGTGGCCAGAGTATGGTCAAGTGTATAAAATGTGTTAATAAACACAGCACGTCAATAAATTAAGTGACACAGTTTAATATTTAATTCAAAGCAATATTATTCACAACCAATGTGGTTGCCGTAATAGCACTGTGTAATAGCAACATGCATTGATATTTTCAAATTCATTGTAAATAATTATCAAGGATACTAGCATTCCCATATTTATGTTGTGGCAACACACGGGTAGTTTTCAATATCCTAGGAATTACCTCAGAAATTAATGTTTGATAAAAAGTACACGAGACTTAAGCCGCAGCCCGAATCAGCAGACCTGGGTACAGTTTGTCAGCACCTATGGCTGCCCTACTCTTGATAGGTAGTAAAGCATCAAGCACTTCTTTTTCTTTGAAAACCCAATGAAGAAGTTTGTCTATTTACATCTGAGATTTTCTAAATAAATAAGTGTTATTTTTTTCTCTTTCATTCGTGGTGAAGAATTCTACTTCAAGTCAATGGGTATGTCCAAACTTTTCGCTGGTACTGTACAATGTCACACGAGGAGGAATATCAAACGTATCATTAGGCCACTCAACGCTCTTAGAAACAATATGTGATTCTCTCACAGTAACACAAGAAGGGATGTTAAAAAGTTACATGGGGGCTAATGTTGTCCTTCATTTGGATTTAGATAACGTAAGTTAACTTTTCAATGTTTGATGACAGTTGCCTGGCTGCAATTTTACTCAGATGAATTCAGTCTTCAACAATGTAGCTGGGTCAATTACAAAATTGAGTCAAAATTATCTTTGAATGCAATGCCCATATGCAAAAGGCAAAATATCCACATGGTTGGACTGGGATGGATGGTTGGACTGGGATGGATGGTTGGACGGGGATGGATGGTTGGACTGAGATGGATGGTTGGACGGGGATGGATGGTTGGACGGGGATGGATGGTTGGAC
>JACXGJ010016193.1:0-12584 GCA_016801105.1 Esox niger
GCTCGCAACGGTGTGCGGGGGTGTCACAGACACCTGTGTTACCTCAGCGACCTGCTGGAGCGGGCGGAGAACGGGGCTATGATCGACCCCACCCTGCTGCACTACAGCTTCGCCTTCTGTGCCTCGCATGTCCACGGCAACAGGTATCGAGATAGGGCCTTCATCTGGGCGTGGCTACATTTCTTTAGCCCCCCCCCCCCAATATTTTCTCCTGATGTTTGTGTATATATATATATATATATATATATATATATATATATATATATATATATATATATATATATATATATATATATATATATATATATACACACAAACAGTAATACAATGAGTATTGACAGTAATGCAATGAGTAATGGACCCAGTCTCCCATCTGTGAATATTGTCTTCTGCACCTTTGTGATTCATCACCAAATCATCCCTTGCTTGTTGTTTCTTACTTTCCAAATCCTCTTTTTTCAATCCTGTTTTTCAGTCACTTAATGATTTCAAATTGGTCTTGTTCTGTTATTTGCTTAAATTGTTATTCTTTCAGTTGTATTAATGTATGGTTTCTCATCATGTGTTCTGATGTTGGTTTACTTTTTTACTTCTCTTTTCTCCTGCTTGCTCTCATAACACCATCCCTTCCCCTCCCTCATGTCCGCTAGTCAGAGACTGTGTGAGTTTCTAAGCTGGCCTGTAAACGAGGCCGAGCTTCAGAGCTACCTTAACCCCCCCGCCCCAGAGCCCCCCGCCCCCTCTAAGAGGGAACTCAAAATCATGGAGTTTAGAAAAAAAAAGGACTCCAAGTCCCAGGCTGCCTTTTTACCCAGAAGGTAAGAGACCCTGATCCAGCGTGTCTCCCTCCCTTCTAACCAGATGTCCTGACGTGACTGGTTGATTTACATTTTGAGAAGCGTATTGAGTATTTCAAGTGTTGTGTCATGTAATGTGAGTCAGCGTGTCTGTGTAGGTGTTCGTATGGCAGAGGGGTCAGTGGCGTCCCTGGCTGGACCTCTTCAACACCAGCCAGTGTCAATGCACTGTGAGGGGAAGGTCATGGATGGCTGTCTGTCACTCTGCTAGTCCCACTTGGCCACTCCTCCTACCCGCTTTACCTCCCTCTCTCCCTCTCCTCCCCATCCTGTGACAGACAGTGATGGAGCTGAGGTGGGCTGTCTGTTTGAGTCCTGGTATGATCAGGCTGGACAGGAGGACGGGTGTTGTGGGTGAAGTGAGGGGGGGTACAAGGAGAAATAGGGAGCTGGTCAGGAATAGAGAGGACGGAGGGATGGACCGGGTGTATTGTATAGTAGTGAGAGGGCTCCAGCCAACCGGTGTGCCTGGAGGTCAGGGATGACAGGATGACAGGCCGCCATGGGTGACGGGCGAGTGTCTCCTGCCACTGTCCGAGTCCAGGCTACAGCAACAGCCAGCCGCCTCCAGTCCCTGTGACCGTGACAGCCATCTCTGGCCAAGACCCCCCTCTCTCCCCTCATCCACCCACAACCTAATAGCCTGTTGGCCAGAGGCCATGAACTGACGATTATAGAGAGTACAGTAGCCTGGGAGCAGATTGAGAATAAATTGTCTCTTTAAAGGTTGGAGTTGATTTCTGTCCACCTCCAGTTAGTTTAAATGATGATTATGTGAAAATGTGGAAGTACGAAATATTCTATTATTACGATGCAGTATGACTTTTTGAGGTTGATGTGCGTGTCAGTTTGTGAATTGGCTTCTTCTGAATTGTACTGGGGTTTCTTGAAATTGAGAAAGCAGAGGCTGTTTGATGTGGTGTTATTAGTTTCGCTCTCAGTGACGAATGACGACTCTTGTCCATTTAGTCATGAATATAGAGGACAGGGGGCGTGAGGTTATGAAAACATCATGAAAGCTGTGGAGCGGAAAATAAGGCTAGGCATAATTAGTGTGAAATTATCCAATTATTATTATATATTGACTGTCTGTCAGTGTCGGAGTACACACACACAGAAATGACATTCCATGTTGTTTAAAGGCTTGGGCTTTTTATTGTCTGTGACATGCGTCAGATGAACACACACCAAAACACACACACCGAGAGTCATGGCGTCACACACACAGGCACACACACAGAAACAGAGGGCAAGGAGCGTGGGTGAGGGCCTGGCTCTTTATAGTTACTGACACGGCTGAGGACGGGGGAACGTGAGCAGAGTGCATGTGACAGAGGAAGCGCTGGTCGCCGTGACAGCGGCTTGAGGAGCAGGAGACGTGACATGCTCCTCGTCACCGGGCCCAGGATGTCATCTCAGTGAAGGACAGTGAGAAGGGGGGGTGGGTCCTCCTGTCAAACGAGATGGGGGTCACAGCTTGGTATGAGGTAGTGTTGAGGGGCATGGGGTACCCCCCCAACCATCTCCCCAAATATCAGCAGGCTGACTCTTACCTGCGGAATAAAGACACTTAAGCTTTGTGCTGTGGACTCTACTGTGGAATCAAACAGTATTGTAGTGAATCAATACATGCGTACTGTTAGCTGAAATATTCCAACCTTCACTGACTGTTTCTAGTGGAGTAGTTATGCCTGGAGGCAGATACACTCTGAACATTTCCCTTTGGGATGCAGCCAGTAGAGAAAATCAGCATTGTTTAAATGATTCTCAGTTAGAAACTGTGACATGTTGGCAATTCTGTATGAATTAAAATGCTAAATCCCAAAGCCCGGTTGGTCTTTCACAGTCAGATCAAACACTGTTTCAAAGTGTTTCTGTTTTACTGTTGTTTTGTGTTTCTGTTTCATTGTTCTTTTGTGTTTCTGTTTCACTATTGTTGAAGTATATCTGTTTCACTGTTGTAGACGTGTTTCTGTTTCACTGTTGTTTTGTGTTTCTGTTTCACTATTGTTTAAGTGTTTCTATTTCACAGTTGTTGAAGTAAATCTGTTTGACTGTTGTAGAAGTGTTTTTTCTAGTGCGCTCAAATTTAATTGAGAAGGTTTTTAAGAAGACCATCCAGTTAACGCAGATTGTTTTAGCACTGCTTTAGCACTTTCCTTAGCATCAATAATTTAAACAAAATGTATACTGTCAGGCAAGTTTTGGCTTGTGTCAAAGTAGCCAGGCCAAAATTGCACTAGACCAATATAAATGCACTCTTCTTCTCTAAAGATTCTTCAGTCAACTCATCTAACCTAAAGATGTATAAAAGTTGTTGCGTCTTCTTAAATCATTTATATCAAAAAATTTAGCAAACATTTTTATACAGAGCAACTTACAGTTAATGTATACATTTTAAGAAGCTAAGTGGAGCCACCACATAACTTAGTAGCAGTGGGTACATGTACTGAAATAAGTTGTCAGCAATAGTCAGTGCTGGATTTAAGACAATACAAATAATAAACATATCCTTTTTATCTCCCTTTTTCACAGTTGTGTTGGATACTGCTTGCATGTGCGTTGTGCTTCAGAACAGGGTTTTCACTGCAAAATTGCAGTTTATTTAATTTATTTAATTATTTCTTAACCATTACTACATCTACTGAACTGTGTGTATAAAGTAGGTGGTATGCCTACCTATAGACCCATACAATGCTGACTGTTTGACCCTTGCATGACTCCCCAGATCATTGTGTCACCACCCTCCTCTCTAACGCTATAAGTGGAAGGTACATTTGTTTAAAGGAAATTACAGGAAATTGCAGGTCAGTTTTTTGGACATTAAGGCATCACTCTGTCTTAACTCCTCCACCAGATTTACGAACCTCTCCAGACATTTGTCTTCTTGTACTGTAAAGACCATGATATGGCAACGTAGTTTGAGGAAAAAAATTAAACGCATCCAGCCATGTTATG
Source organism: Esox niger (assembly GCA_016801105.1). Classification (NCBI taxonomy): domain Eukaryota; kingdom Metazoa; phylum Chordata; class Actinopteri; order Esociformes; family Esocidae; genus Esox; species Esox niger. Next base: position 3,816 of record JACXGJ010016193.1, read on the forward strand.
CTACAGTACTGTGTCTCACGGAAACAAAAATGAGTAATGTCAGGTTGTGTCCACCAGGACTTTAGGACATCTCCAGTTTGGCTTACTATACAGTATAGTCTTATTTGTGATATTGTGATGATTCCAGTTTTACATTTCACAGAGACCCTTTCACAGACTCATGGCCATAGCTAACACAGGGAAAGGTGGATATGATTCACATGGCCCATGGCGTGACAGGGCACACTGGTCATTAAAATGTCAATGCCTTCTATAAGTGAGGGGGCCCAGTACGTATTTTCAAGGACCCAGGATTCCTAGCCACGGCTCTGCACAAAATGGACCTTACTGCACTGCTCAAACGTATTAAGGGAACACGAAATCATCGCAGTATAACACCAAGTTAATTAAACTTCAGGGATATCAATCTGTCCATTAGGGAACATTAGCAATTGTGAATCACTGTCACCTGTTTTGGTACAAATGAAAGTGAAACAGGTGCACCGGAGAGGCAACAGCAAGACAACCCCATTAAAGTATAGTTAGTGGCCAATTGCCCTCTCCTTCTCCTTCCTGACAGATTGTTCTCCAGATTTGAGTCTTGCTAGTGTCCTTGTCACTACTGGTAGCATGAGGCTGCACCTGCAGTCCATTCAGGTTGCACAGGTACTCCAGCTCCTCCAGGATGGCACATGCATACATGCCATCGCAAGAAGGTTTCCTCTGTCTACCAGTACAGTCTCAAGAGCATGGAAGAGATACCAGGAGATGGGCTAATACATGAGGAAAGCTGGACAGGGCCATAGAAGGGCACCAAACCAGCAGCAGGACCAGTATCTGCTCCTTTGTGCAAGGACGGACAGGAGGAGCACTGCCAGAGCCCTACAAAATGACCTCCAGCTACTGGTGGGCATGTTTCTGACCAAACTGTTAGAAACAGATTCCCTGAGGGTGGCATGAGGGTCTGACTTCCTCGAGTGGGACCTGTGCTCACAGCCCAGCAGCGTGCAGCTCGACTGGCATTTGACTGAGAACACCAGAATTGGCAGGTCCAGCATTTGCACCCTTTTCTCTTCACAGATGAGAGCAAGTTCACACTGAGCACATATGACAGATGTGAGAGTCTGGTGACACCGTGGTGAACGTTACGCTGCCTGCAACGTCAGCATGAGCGGTTTGGCGGAGGGTCAGTGATCGTCTGGGGAGGCATATCCTTGGAGGGGTGCACAGACCTCCACATACTAGCCGTTAGTTCGACTGCTTTTAGGTACTTGGATGAAATCCTCAGACCCGTCATCAGACCTTACGCTGCTGCAGTGGGCCCTGAATTCCTCCTGGTGCAGGACAAGGCCTAGCCTCATGTGGCCAAAGTGTGTAGGCAGTTCCTGGATGTCAAGGCGTTGATGCCATTGACTGGCCCTCACGTTCCCCATACCTGAATCCTATTGAGAACCTCTGGGACGTTATTTACGCCACAGACTGTCCAGGAACTCACTAATGCCCTGATCCAGGTCAGGGAGGAGATCCCCCAGGACACAACGTGCTGTCTCTTCTGGAGCATGCCCAGACATTGTTGAGAGTGCATACTGGCACGTGGGGGCCATACACACTACTGTCACATTATTAGTTGCTGTGATTTCAATTGTTTACTTTTATTTTTGTTGTGAGTTTGAATCCAGCCTTCAATCAGTTGGTGATTTTTGGTTTCCATTGAACGTTGTCATTTTTTTCTCAACAAAGTACACAAAGTACACAATGTAAAATAAAGATTTAGATCTTTAATACATTTTGTTTGTCAAGACCTCATGTGTCATTTGAGTGTTCCCATACTTTCTTTGAGCAGTGTATAGTCATTGGTCTTTCTGTGGAACATTTTGGAAATGAATCTGCGACCTCTGTTTTCTGCAGTCTTTTGCTCCAACCGTATAAACATTATGGTGTCTTCTGTACTTCAGGCCCGATGGCATAGGGACGGTGACTGTGGAGGAGAAGGAGCGCTTTGAGGAGATCAAGGAGAGGCTGCGTGTGCTGTTGGAAAACCAGATCACACACTTCAGGTTTGTACTGTAATACATGAATTTTCTTACTGAAAGATTCCTGTTTGTAGTGTAATTCTATCAACAGACTGAGCGTCGGGTTTTACCATTAAAAACAAATGGTCAGCTTCAGGTTTGTACTATAATACTATTGACAGAGACAGATTCAAGTTTCTTAAGTGATACTAAGACGTATAGACATCTTCAGATTTCTTCTGTGATACTAAGATGTACAGACAGCTTGATGTTTTTACTATAATACTATACAGACAGCTCCATATGACTACTGTAATACTATATATACAGACAGCTTCATATGTCTACTGTAATACAATATTCAGACAGCTTCAAATGTTTATTGTAATGCTATATTTAGACAGCTTCATGTGTCTACTGTAGTAGAATATTCAGACTGCTTCATATGTCTACTGTCATACAATATATAGAAAGCTTCATGTGTCTACTGTAATATTATATTCAGACAGCTTCATGGACATTAAACAATGGTCTTAGTATTTACCTACACATTAGACCACATATAAATGGAACTGATCTGCTTTCACAGGTACTGTTTTCCCTTTGGTCGACCGGAGGGGGCACTGAAAGCCACTTTGTCCCTGCTTGAGAGGGTAAGTCATTATGTATCCCCTTTCAGTCGTATCATATTCTATTTACCCTATTCTTGATACGCACACTTTCTTTTAGGCTTCTATGCAACAAAAACACGGGTTGTAAACGTTCCATCCCAATGTAAATGCCCCAGACAGGATGGCTAGTTGTCTGTTTGACCTCAGTGTGCTGTTTGAAGTCTGGTGGTCATCTGTTCTGTGGAGGGTCGACACAGCCCACTCCTGTGTCATATTCCTTTGTGCTGCTGACCGCAGAAAACAGTAGTCTGTTGTTTGTCATTGTGTGTTGTGTCGCAGGTCCTGATGAAGGATATCGTCACCCCTGTGCCCCAGGAGGAGGTGAAGACAGTCATACGGAAATGTTTGGAGCAGGCAGCCTTGGTAAACTACCAGCGGCTGTCAGAATACGCCAAAGTAGAAGGTAGATGACTGCTTTCCGTGCAACCTGCACGCATGCATCGAAACACGCCCCCCAACACGCACACCCAGTTAAATTGGTGTGCATCACACATTGTGATATACCTAGAATGTTCCCTGCTCTACTTGGGTGCTGTCAGTCGGGACTGCCCTGTATTGTTCTTACCACTGTAGCATTGATATCTGCAGGAAACACTACAAACAGGAAACTGGTCAGGGAAAGACAGCTTGTAGTGGTGCCTAGAGTGAAGTGTGGAATTGTATCAAAACACATGGGCCTGTTGTGGGTTACGTGTTTCCTATTGGTCCATTCGCTACATCCCAGCCATCCCAGTTAGGGTGCCACCAGCCGTCTGTCTTGCACACTGAGATTCAGATACTACAGACAGCGTGCCCTCTTCAGCACACTGCCCCCTGTAGGTTATTTGGTTCCACACACACTGCATGGCTTGTTTTGCGGTTTGGGTAGCTTTAGCAATTGCACCCCTTTGGAGTGGACGTCACGGTTACGTCACTGAAGTTTGGTGGTGGTGGCAGAAAACAGCAGGATCAAGTGTAGGGAAATGGGCAAGATCCTCAGACTTAAGGAAAAAAAAATAATGTTGTTGTGCTGTTGGATGTCAAAATAGGAATGCAAGAAAAGATGGTCTTCATTTTTACAGAATACCTATGTCGGAGCCATGCTTTGAAGTTAAATGCAGACATTAATAGTTGCTAGCCATTAAACAGACACTTGCAACCACAAAGCTGGCATTCTCAGTAGGTTTTTCACAATGGTAAACACCATTGACCATCGTTAGCAACATTAGCTAGAATTAGCAGAATTAGCATGAAAACAAACAAAATTGCTCATATTTAGACAGTTTAGCTAACATCATTCAGTATTCATGCAAACATTTAATGAATGTATGGGATATACAGTAATATTTTATCTGCGATATGACATTTATTTTTGAAAATAATTGGAAAAGGTGTCCAGATTATCCATATTCCTACATGTTGTACAGAGGGTACTGTCACTTTCTGCCACCAGTTTGGCTCCACCCACAAAATACGTCATTGTTGCTTACTAACACAGAAAGGGTCAATTGTAAAGGCAAAAGGCAACATTTCACTTGTTTACTAAAGATAATTTTTATGTTTTGGGGCAACTCCCCCTAGCGACATTACAACTGCACGTCTGTAAATTAAGTGAAAAAGACATTTGAAAGGATATCATAAGTATTCATGTACTATCAGTGAATGGAAATACAAACAATTATTTGTATTGTTTTGAATAATATTTTAACTAAAATCTGAGGTTTCATACAAATGATATGTAGTATGTAATAGGTATTGTATTTGTGATGTTGCACTTTCTATTTAAATAACGGTTCTAACTGTTGTAACTGTATAATCTAACTGTCCCTCAGCTGAAGTGATGACACGTGGCCTCCTTGCTGTGGCTGTTGCTGTCAGAAATGCTTGTAAAGTTTGAACCCCCTTTGATTTCCAGGTGTTATTACTGTATATTGATGCTCTACTAAGCTTGCATGTTAGCTTTGTTTTCAGTAAGTAAAAATGCATTCAATGCCCTGTGAATCTGCCATCTTTATGCTGACTCCAGTGTGCCTCTGCTTCTCTCTGGCCCAGTCTGTCCTTTCCCTCGTCACATCGAGAGGTGGTGCTCTGAAGGACACTCCCCTCCTTATCTCCTACCCCCTAACCCTGTGCTATCTTCTCCCGGGTTGAAATGACCTTCATCTTCTGCTCGCCGCCTTCTGCACTCACCGCTTTCCTCCCCCTTGTTTATTGGCTTTGCTGCTTCACCTCGAGCCCCCCTGTAGTGTGAACACAAGTCAGGAAGGCCAATACACAAGGCATTGCCTTCTGCAATGACCCGGTATCTATTTGTTGCATGTCCCGACTTGTCTTTAACAGGCGTATCTGGCCACATGTTCCAAGGACACATTTACAAAGAATTGTATTGATTTATTGATATATTGGCATATACTGTATTCATAGGTATGTGTAGTGTGGACTACTATTACAGCCTTCAAAACATCTTTTCTAATTCTGCTATTCCAGTCTATGTTTAGAAAGAACTCCCTGAGAAATACCTCTTAGTATCTTAGAGAGGAAATACTACTGAACAGAATGCTAATTACTTTCTTCATAACGATTCGCCAGTTTGTTACCTTGATCGGGTAAAACCCGGTCTGACAGAAAAGTCTCCCACTTCCATTTGGCATTGAGAATGATTTAAAGTAAGTGTGGCCTAAGAGATCCTTTTTCCACCCATTCACTCCTTTCCAACACCTCTGTCAAATAGATGCCTCTCCTTCTGTCTCCATGGGCCTAGGCTACTCCACCTCCACGTAGGATCCCGTGGGGACCCCTAACCCCCACATGCAGCTGCCCTCCGAACTCTGACCTCTCCTCCTCTGACCCCAGCCTTTTGCATGCCCCAATCCTCTCTTGTAGGGAAAAAGAGAGAAATGTATGAGCATCCTGTCTTCTGCTTGGCGTCTCAAGTGATGGATTTAACCATTCGTGAGTACCTTCCTCATCCTGCTCCACCCACCTCCACCCTTTCCTCCTCCTCCCCTTCCTAAACCATGTTTTCCTGTCCTCGGCGTTCCTCCGTTTGCATGTCATCCCACTCCTCTACCCCCATTCCCTGCCTCCCCCTGAAACAGTACCTCCCTCTTTTTCTCTCTCTCTCTCTCTCTCTCTCTCTCTCTCTCTCTTGCTTCACCTGAGTCCTTTGGCCTTTTGATCTGTTGCTTCTGTCTGTGAAAGCCAGCTGTGAGAGATCCAGGCCGCGGCTCCTAGCATAACTGTCCCTAGGCTCCATCAGATCTGTGAAGACAATAGGCTGTCTACTCCGTCAGCTTCTTTTTCCTCCTCCCATGCCTGTCTGCCACTTGAATGCATTTTTACTTTGCTTTCGTGTAAACCCTGTTCGTTCTGTTGAGCCACGTCTCCCGGGTATGCTGCGGGCTACAATACTCAGAACACTATTGTGACTTACCCCATTTGGCTCAGTTCACCCTGGGGACCAGCGGGGTACAACAGGAAAAGGCACAGGATGTGGCTACCATAAGGAGGACAGGATTTAATGTCTACATATTCTGTTATCATGTCGTGTCCTTATTATTACAGGTTTTCTCTGTCCTGAAGTGTTTGATTGTTATTTTGTTTGTTGGGAGGGGGTTTGGACCACTGTCTGTTAATGTTTTACTGTATAAAGCTATACAGTATATGTCTGTGTCTGCGTATTGGTAAACATCAGATCCAGACCTTGGATGAATGCAGAAAGGTGTTGCTCAACCACCTTCTCCGGATTTCCATTCTATCCTGCTCTTATACTGTCATTACTGACTATCCTCTCTCTGTCTCTCCTTTCTCCCTCCCTCTACCTCCTTTGCTCTCCTTGTCTTGACCTCTCTGCTCTCCTTCTCTCTACTTCCCTCTGTCTCCTCTTTTGCTCTCTCCTAGCGGATAAAACTCAGAGAGATAAGAAAGATTCAAAGGATCAGGATTCAGGTGACATCACATGTATTAGCATATCCTAACCCAGCTAGACCCATAGCAACATAACATCTCACTGCCTTCCTGAGGCATGGCCTGGGAATGTTTCAGGAACGTTGTGACAGCGTTATGTCTCCACACCCTGTAGTTTCCCCTGCAATGCATTCCAGTAATGGAGATGCAGTGTTCCCAGTGGGGGCCTGTGGTAACTCTAGTTGTCCCCTCCCTAACCCTCTGCTCAGCTGTGGAGGGTTACACCAATGGACATCCTCTGAATTCTCTTAAAATGCTTCCTCTTTCCTACAGTAATTTCTGGAAGAAAGTCTAGAAGTCAGGAGTGAGTGAGGGAGGGAGGGAGGGGGAAAGACTGACTCAATCAAATGAACAGAGGTAGCAATTTTAAGACCATTTAGACTATTGCCATTGAGGATCCCCCTTGTGTTCTTGGAACTTGCAGTTACTTCCTCTTTATTCCAAGCTTCAGTACATGTTAGATACCAGTCTGACATGCTTCTGAATTCATACATTTTGCAATGTAACTATTACATCCTCTGCAGAAAGGGCATGAACCTTTATGTATAGACATTTTCAGTGTTCTAAAATGTAATGTTGTACATTTTAACCAATGCGATGTTTTGGAAACTCTAACTGAAATTGTAAATAGATTCCTGGTTGGAAACCGCATTGTCATATCAGTGGATGTAATGATCCAAATGAGTGGAATAAGATTATTGTATAATAGCGTATACTATTGTCCCCTTTAAATGAAAATGTGTCATTAGTGCCTCGGGAGGTTTTGTCATGGTCCCTCCGACCTCCTGACGTAGTCCCCCCGTTTGCTGGGTAATCATCATTAATGTCACTTCAGACTGTTTCATGACTGCAGCCCTGCTGGTGTCACTGTGTGACACGTAATTGATCATTAGATGTCACTGAGGCTCACACCTGTTTGTCCACATTTAAATCAGTCACAGATTTAAAGTGGCGGGCATCCACAACCTGTAGGATGTGGCAGTACCAAGTTTCTGTTACAGAACATCTAGATCTAGTCCCTTTCCCCAACACCTGCCTCTTAATTTACCAAGGGATGAAGTTACCTTTTATGTTTGGGGGCGCTGCTTAATCCTCTGTACACGCTGCTTAATGGACAAGTTCATGTTGCTGTGAGAAGACTGATTCATTAAGACACAGGGTCCGGAAATCAGGCATTTCTAAAGATCTTTCACTCTAAGATGATCTGTAGTCAGAACTCAGTTCTCCAGTTTACCTCTCTGACTCTACCACGTCTACCACTTCTTCACTTCATTCATTACTGTTCTTTACTTAAAAAAACGGACATTTATGTGTATTATCATCACAACCTCCGTGGTCAGTTGAGCTGGTTGTCATCGGTCTTGTTTTGTCACGATTCCTGTAGATTGAATAGGTTTCCACAGACATTCATTGTTCTTCAAGATGATCTCGTTATAAAAAACAGCCAGTTCTTGCCCTCCAAACCTTCTTAGTGATTCTGTGTATCCTGCTTGTGACAGTTTTGCTTTCAGGGGGCAGGAATCACCCTAAAGGGAGAGTTGTCTTGCATATCACTTTAAACATGGGACTCGCATAAGCAACATTCAACGTGTGGCTGTCAACACATAAAGGACATAAGCGCTGCACGACGTTTGGCACATTTTGCATGATGACTGTGGGACATATCTGTTGTTGTGAATGTTTCATTGTACCTGCTGTATTGTTGATGGCATTATTAAAGCGTGGCCCTTGGAGGCTTACACAGTAGCACAGAATTCCCAAAACGAACTAGAGGGGGAGTTTTACACCAGGGTGTCTCCCGCCATAATGACCTGTTACCTTTGTGCTGCAGAGAATGTAGGGCGCTTAGTCACCCCTGCCAAAAAGCTGGAGGACACTATTCGTCTGGCCGAGCTGGTCATAGAGGTCCTCCAACAGAATGAAGAGCACCATGCAGAGGTGAGTACACATACACACACACACGCACACACACAGAGACGGACACACACATGGACACACACACAAAGATGGACACACCCACATACAGAAACCCTCAAAGAGACACCCAAAGACACGCAAGCATAGATACCCTTACAGAGACACCAGCACCAATTCACAGAGGCACACGCACACACAGAGACACACACTGACTTAAGCAGACACAGGGAAAACCCCAAGCAAAT
>JACXGJ010016194.1:0-12584 GCA_016801105.1 Esox niger
TCTGCCCAGCCCTCGTTTGTACCTCTGCCGTCAGCACGTATACCGACCTCTCGCCTGTCCCCGACTACTCTGCCTGCCGTTCGTCTCTACCATCGCCGCCGGTACGTGAGACATCTCGCCTGCCGTTCCCGTCCTAACCGCCTGTCTCTACTCCTCGCACCCCTAGTCCGCACTTGGGTCCAGACCTGTGACCCTGACACACAGACCCTCCATCGGTCAGGATGTTGCTCCAAACTGGATGAAAGAGACATGAGGAAACTGGTCAGAGAGGCTATCAAGAAGCCAACAGCAACTCTGAAGCAGTTGCAGGAATTCATGACAAACAGTTGTCATTGTGTGCATGTGACAACAATATCACAAATTATCCAGAAATGTGGCTTGTATGGGAGGGTTGCAAGAAAATTCACTCCTCAAGAAAGGCCACATGCAGTCACGACTGAGCTTTGCCAAAACGCACCTTGAAGATTCTAAGGCCAGGTGGAACCATACTTTTAGTATAGTACAAAGCCCTGGAAAGTAGATCCGCAGTTGAGAACTGCAGTAGGGTCACCTGCCATCTGAGACAGCATCTGCATAATGCTCCATATCAGCATTGAGTCGGCCAGGTTCAACAGCCCTGTCCAATACCACCAATTAAAATTCAGGTATGCAAATATACTTTGGTGCCAGCTGCATCAGCGTGGCCCCAAAAGAAGTTCCAGAACCGTCCAGGGCCAGCTAGCAGGGCCAGCCCAGTCCCTGTACAACTGCACCCGTTCAGGACTTTGTCTTGGGAGGTTGGAAGAGGCTCCCAGGGAGCTACACAAGGGAGAAATTGTCTGGAGACGAGAAAGAAGACCATGCATGTGGGTTATATAAAAAAGTTGGAGAGGCAATAGAGAGGTGCAACGCAAGGCAGGAGAGCAGCTTCACAATGTCTCGGCCCCAGCTACATAGGAGCCGAGGAGGGAGAAAGACCAGGGAAAATGGCTGAGGCAGCTGCCAAAGGTACAACCACACAAGGGTGTTCCTCCCAAATGGACATTAAAACACAGACAATCACTGTTCCTGAGGTGCTTCTTCTAGGTTCCTAACTGGTTAGAAAGTCTCCTGGTTCGTCCAGAGAAATTTATTTTTTCCTCTTCTTTACCCCTGACAAGATTAGCCACAAATGACTCTGCACGCAGTTGTGGCCTAGCTCTTACTCTGAGCCACTGTTGAGCGGCCATGCTTACCACTGGATTATGGCCTGCCATCAGCTCAAGGGTATCTAGTCAGTTGGATGGCCACTCCTCCATGCCAAAGGGTCTTGCAGATCCAGCTAAGAACACTATCATCATCTGAACATCAGCTTTGTAGCAACTAATAATGTAATAACTACTGATATTTTAATAATGTAATCACTTTTTCCTTTCTATTGAATGACACGAATTACGTAATCATTTGACAATAATGTAATAAAATTGCTTAGTAAAAAATGAAATATAATTTTTTGTCAAAATGTTATGTTATTGCATAATTAATTTGTTAGTACACTAATAACTGGATTTAAAAAAATGAAATAACTTTGCAGAAAATTCCATCATTGTGTCCCAGCTCAGAAATGATTAAACTGAACATGGTTTGTTGGTTGATGGTTTTTGAGACTGGTGCAAACGCTCCTTCTTGGACATAAATTTGTCTAAAACAAAGGAAATTATAATTGATTTTAAGAAATCCCCATCCCCCCGATTGGTCCTGCTGTTATTTATGGCCAAGACTTTAAGGTTTTTCAGCAGTGCAAGTACTTGGGAACAATAATAGATGAATTCACCTTTGAACCAAATACAAATGTTGCTTGTGCAAAGGCCCATCAGCGCATGTATTTCTAGATTGTTTAGATGTTTTGTTGTCAACACCACAATTATGAGAATATTTTATTCTTATTTGATTTAGTCTATTTTAACCTACTCTTTTACTTGCTGGTTTTGGTCATTGTCTCTGAAAAATAGGTTGGAAGGAACTGGTAGATTGTGCAGTAAAATGTCAGGCATAAATCTACAGTGCCTTGCAAAAGTATTCACCCCCCTTGGCTTTTTACCTATTTTGTTGCATTTCAGCCATTAGTTCAATGTTTTTTTAATCTGAATTGTATGTGATGGATCAGAACACAGTAGTCTAAGTTGGAGAAGTGAAATGAGAACAAATATACATAAAACATTTTTTTTTTTAATTGGCATGTGCATATGTATTCACCCCCTTTGTTATGAAGCCCATAAAAAGCTCTGGTGCAACCAATTACCTTCAGAAGTCACATAATTAGAGAAATTATGTCCACCTGTGTGCAAGTGTCACATGATCTGTCAGTGCATATACACACCTTTTTTGAAAGGCCACAGAGGCTGCAACACCTAAGCAAGAGGCACCACTAACCAAACACTGCCATGAAGACCAAGGAACTATCCAAACAAGTAAGGGACAATGTTGTTGAGAAGTACAAGTCAGGGTTAGGTCATAAAAAAATATCCAAATCTTTGATGATCCCCAGGAGCACCATCAAATCTGTCATAACCAAATGGAAAGAACATGGCACAACAACAAACCTCCCAAGAGATGGCCGCCCACCAAATCTCACAGACCAGGCAAGGAGGGCATTAATCAGAGAGGCAGCAGAGACCGAAGGTAACACTGGAGGAGCTGCAAAGTTCCACAGCAGAGACTGGAGTATCTGTACATAGGACGACAATAAGCCGTACGCTCCATAGAGTTGGGCTTTATGGCAGAGTGGCCAGAAGAAAGCCATTACTTTCAGCAAAAAACTAAATGGCATGTTTTGAGTTTGAAAAAAGGCATGTGGGAGACTCCCAACATGTATGGAGGAAGGTGCTCTGGTCTGATGAGACTAAAATTGAACTTTTTGGCCATCAAAGAAAACAATATTTCTGGCGCAAATCCAAAACATCACATCACCCAAAGAACACCATCCCCACAGTGAAACCTGGTGGTGGCAGCATCATGCTGTGGGGATGTTTTTCAGCAGCCGGGACTGGGAAACTGGTCAGAGTTGAGGGAAAGATGGATGGTGTTAAATACAGGGATATTCTTGAGCAAAACCTGTATCACTCTGTGCGTGATTTGAGGCTAGGACGGAGGTTCACCTTCCAGCATGACAATGACCCCAAACACACTGTTAAAGCATGAAAATTTGTTGGAATGGCCTAGTCAAAGCCCAGACCTCAATCCAATAGAAAATCTGTGGTCCGACTAAAAGATTGCTGTTCACAAGCAAAAAAACATCCAACTTGAAGGAGCTGGAGCAGTTATGCAAGGAGGAATGGGCAAAAATGTCAGTGGTAAGATGTGGCAAGCTCATAGAGACTTATCCAAAGCGACTTGGAGCTGTGATTCCTGCAAAAGGTGGCTCTACAAACTATTAACTTTAGGTGGGGGAATAGTTATGTACATAGATTTTTTTCTGTTATTTTGTCCTATTTATTTTTTGCTTCACAATAAAAACAAAACACATCTTCAAAAGTTGTGGCATATTCTGTATATGATGCAAATCCTCAAACAATCCATGTTAATTCCAGGGTGAGGCAACAAAACAGGAAAAATTCCAGGGGGGTGAATACTTTTGCAAGGCACTGTAAAACACCTCTGCCAACTGTATAAAGCCAGATTTACAAAGGCAATGTCAATCCTTACTGACCTTGGTCACCCCTTGTTCAGTGAGGTCAGATTGCTTCCATCTGGTCACAGATACAACCTACCAAGATCCAGGATCAACATGTTTAAGAATGATTTTGTCCCTGCTGCTACTGGCCTTTTAAATTACACAAAGTTATTCTGTGTTGTGGTTGTTTTTTTGTGTGTGAATTGTTGTGTGGTGTTGGGGAGTTAACTGTGTTATTTGTGTTGATAATTGAATGTACTGCTGGCTGTGCAACAAATTGCCCCTTGGGGATAATAAAGACTATCTAACTAACTAACAAATCCCTGCATTTAAGTTTAATTATAGGCTGTTAAGTGTCACAGCTTACAATTACAGTAGCTCTGTCTATCAAAAAGCTGTTCTGATGACTACACCCTACCTCACTCCTCTTAGCCTTAACTAAAAAGACACACACACACACACACACACACACGTTTCTACAGCTAACCTCATGGAGACCAGAAAATAGAAATTGCATGCTCCCTTGCCCTAATCTTAACCCTTACCCTAATCCTAACCTTAACCTAACCCTGATCTAACTCTAGCCCTAATCCTAACCTTAACTTCAATAAAGTAACATTTATGACTAACCTTAACCCTAAGCTTAACCAGCAATGCCTGGACCTTAAAGACACCCCAATTCTAACTCTAAAATTAATAGTAAGCTAAACCTAAACCCTGAGCCAGAAATTGACTTTTGCCTCATGGAGATCGACAAAAGGTCCCCATGAGTCCAATTTCTTGTGATTTCACTATACTCATTTGGTCCTTATGAGTATAGTTAGACCTAAAACACACACACGTATTTGAGAGTGAAAGAAGGATCTTGGACAATTTATATTTTGTATTATTCTCTTTTGCTTGAGACATTAATATGATAAAAAATAAAACTGTGTCGGAATTGAAGTTAAAACAGAAACATTTTATCTGTTAAAAATATTTTCAAACTTGGAATTACTTTTGTAGTTTCGAAAACGTTTTGCAAACCAGGTAGAGTACATTCTTACACTAACCCACACAGCACAGATGCATGCTTTTCAGAGAGCATTGGTTTCCTCCGTCGTATACTTGCATCAATAAGATTTTCGTGTCGTTTCTACACAAGTGTTTTTTTATGACAGGGTAACTCTTTACTAGGGATGGGCCCGTAAAGTCGAATATTGTAATGTATGTAGTATTCGAATATTTCTGTGTGTATTCAATGAACCCCCATTTTTTATGTATATGTTTTTTTGTTTTGAATAAAGACTTGAAAACTTATATATTTACTGAATTAATGTTATCTCCGAAAAAAATATTCGGCCACAAAACTACGTAAAAATCAGGTGTGGATTCGAAAGGCGGTTGAGATTGCAAAAAAAGAGTTAAACAAATAGCATATAGCTGGCCAGCTTAGCTAAATAGCTTCTCTGGACTCTTCCGTCCCAATAATCTCAATGTTTTGTGTAGATTTATAATGTCTTCTGGTTCTATAGTTTTGCGTGTCATCCACACCGCTTCGTCCATACACGCGGTCGCTTTTTTGTCACCCGTACGGTCATTGAGCCGATGTAACATGAGAACACCCTGTCCTTCGTTATAGCGCTCATGTGATGTAGGTAGATTTTAAAACGTGTATTTCACGTCTCTATTCTTAACCCACACCTGAATGTGGCCTCATTGATAGAAACACCTGACTTAAATTGCACACTTAGAAATATAAATTATCCTAGAGGTTCACATACTAATGTAAAAGTACACATTTTGATGTGTTCTTTCTTAAATAAAGCTGTGTTTCTCTATTGGTGCAACTGTATGTTTAATATCTGTGAGGCAATTTCCTTTAGATTGTGTGCCATTGTCACATCTGTAATGCTGGAATTGCCCTCAGGTAACCAAGTTTCCTCTCCCTGTCTTCAGAATAGATTTGTGTGTGTGTGTGTTTGCAGTGCACACATGACATCATGGCTTTTGTGTGTGTGTGCTGCTAGTTTGGGCTAAGCTTCAGGAGTCTGGTTGGGTGTAGTTACCTGAACTGCTTTCAGTAGCTGAACCTACAGTAAACTTCAATACAGTGATTTGAGTATATTATCATATTATCAGTAAGAGTTATGACATTTTAAATGTATTTCTTGTACCCAGTTAATAATGTAATCAATAATGTAATAACTTATATTTTCAACACAATTATATTGTTATTGGCTAAGTAATTTTATAACATTATTTCAGGTTATTACATTATTAGTTTATATAACATAAACAAATGAAAGTTTTACATTATTAACAGTTGTGACATTCGACAGTTCTTACATGATGAGTTGTGAAAGGCTTTGTTTTCATGACTGAGAAAACATATCCCTGACATCCCCATGTGTGAGGAAAGCTCCGTGTGGTCAGACTAGAACCTGGCTACCTTATCCTCCAATCCTGCATCCACCGAACTAAAGGGCAAGTAGTGACCCTCCAAGGCATTAAGCACTTTGAAAAATGTGGCTTGCCCCAGGAGTGTCGCCCTTCATCTCGTTGGCAGAGCTCTCTTGAGATATGCAGGACAAGAAGGCAATCTTGAGAATTTCTTTCACAGTCTGAAGCCTTGTTTTGGAAAAAAACGTCAGAGAAACTTTGTCACCTCCTGTTTGCCAATCTATCTAGTCACCAGTTTGCCACGGTAAATGGAATATAGTCTGATAAATAAGACAAGATAGATAACAGAAAAACCTTAGTGGTTCACTGGCGTTGAAGGAGACATTCTCCCTAAGTGGTTGCCAATATCGACTTCATATATACATTAAGGAGGCGCAAATCGTTTTACTCGGCGTGACGAATAGCGAAGAATCATGGGACCGTTGAGGACCTGGAAGGCTGTGCTAAAAATTGTAAGCCGACATGGTTAACTGACTGAAGGTCAGCGACTGACACAACAAGAGGCTAACTGCTGCTATACCCCACAAACAAATTCTTAGACTGCACCTGGCATTCTCTACCAATTACACTGAACAGTCAGACTGAGGGATTATAGCACTGGTGTGAGGTTCCACCAAAGCATATCCAAGACCAGATTGGTTGGTTCAGAAACACTGTATCTAAATCCCACCCTCTCATGCCCTGCGCTGATTACCACCACAATGATCAACATCAGACTCCAGCAATGCTTTTACAACCCTGTCGTCGACAGAAGCACACAAATCCGCCACAAATGCCCACACCGCCCTGTAATCAACATCCCACAACAAATATTTACAGGACTGTTTCTCCTCTCTGGGGGAAATCATATCGTCTCTCCATGTGTCACAGTGCACACTAGCGGACCACCTTGCCAGCATCCCACAAGGTCGCAGAGAGATCTCTGTGTCTGCCAATCTGTCTTCAGGCATGAATGTAAAGGCAGGTTCTGGATTTTTATTTGCCCAAAGTTACAGGAATAATCTGATGGCGAGAGGGCTCTGAGTGGCGTGTGGCCTTGTAAAAAAAATTCAGTTGCATATTAAATGGGCTCAGGCGTTTCATGGCCTGTCAGGCCTGATTTGTGACGCACAGAAGACACACAAGCTCATTTCCTCACACTCACTCACATACTGTTCACAAACAGTACATCCTAACACAAATTCAGACACGCACACACACACATACACGCGTGCTGGCCTTCACGCATTGCATGTGCACACGCTGACAGATGTGCACACTTACGCGTGCGCACACACTACGAGTTAAGCCTGTTATCACATGACCCCCCCAGTGCCTCAGACACGTCCGTCTCCCCCCCTGCCGAGGATACTGCAACATAACATGCGCACACACTCATGCAGGTGCACAAACACAGCAAAACGTGTCGTTCATTGCATGGTGAAAAAATACATTTATTGGTATCTATGTCGTTGATGTAGAAAAAAGTACCACAGGCGTATACTGGCAGAGGAATGACAAGCTTATCCAGCTGGCTGAATTTAGCAGTAACTGCTGCTGAACGATGAGCTGCGCTAGATAAGAGGCCTACAGTACCAAACATGGAGACCAAAAACATTGAAAGCTATTTTTGCTTCTAATACTGTAGATCGATGTGCGAGAGGTACAGTAAAAAGACCAAAAGCAAAAATACTCTCGCATAGACATGTTTAATGCAGGATGATTTGAGAAGATACCAAGGACGGACATACCAAGGAGTTTGACTGATAATGTAACATGGCAGTTAATCCATAGACACATACCTGTGAAATCAAGATTCATCTGTCCAAGTGACTCACTAGGGCCCATAATGCCACTGCCCGGTTATTACCTTGTAACATTTCAAATACTCCAGGCTTATCATTTACAAATCTCTAAAAAGTCTATTTTTTAGAAGTTCAATAATCTTTCACATTCAAACTTTTCTTTATGCAAATCAAGCCCCTATGCTGAGGGGATTTTTTTTTCTCAATTCAATCACAGCTGACATGTGTGACAATATCCTGGTATCCCATAGCTATTAGTGCATTTGTGTGTTAAATATAACAAAATATATGGTCAGTTCCCATACCTTAGTAAAGATCAGAACAAATAGAAAAGCAACAAAAAATAAAAGCAAAGAAACTATGCACCAAAAAACAAAAGATATTTCTAAACTCAGATACTGAGCATTAACATTAAGAGCTTCGTCTTTTCCATACATTTTCTTTACATATATTTGTTTACTCTTAAATATCTTAAATCTTTTATAAAATAATTCATCCAAACCAATTCTATGTACATCGACAGGATTGCACAGGATGGTTAGCGTGGTGTGTCATGCCAATGTAGTTTTGGCCAGGCAGGAGTTGCTGTATTCTTGTGAAGTAGCGAGTGGATTCTCTGTTGACTGTGTCTATTCTCTCTAACTCAGGAATGACTAATTTCCATACCAAGCTGGTGACCCTAAAGGGCAAAAAAAGGCTTTTTAAAAGTACTTCCTCCCTAAGGGCCACCTTGTAACTCCACTTGTATAACCTATGCAGTTTAAATATTCAACTCAATTAATGTCCCACATGTTCTCAGGCATGAGTTGAACATGACAATAATGGGAACAGTGAATATCAGCCCTGTACTCTGAACATGGCAGCAGGAACATCCATAGTAATGGCATAAAATCATGTAAAAAAATAGAAATGTTTTGCGTCATGTTATAGTGACCACAGTTCCATCTGCTCTGTAGACATATTGTGGGTGGTTGTCAATAATGTGCATTGATATACAAGGCAAAAAAACACAAAACACATAGCTATATATATAGATATATATATATAAGGCTTGCATGCTCTGTTTCCTAGAAATAAATAAAAGAGTATAAAGCATGGACCAATTAATGGAACCTCCAACCATTTCACCAAAGCCATGCCAGAGATTGGAAATGCTGACTTGGGATTGTGGAACAACACAACATTAACCCGGAACTGCTTGGTCATGGCCTGTTATGACATGACTGGCACAATCGCTCTCCAGCACCACAAATATACACAATGACAATGCATCTGTTGTTGTTGTATATTTCTCTCCTTCCAAAGAAACAAAAAACACTAGCGTAGGACAGCATACAGACAAGGACATTCAATATTCACCTGCGACAGAATACTCAACAAGTTTTTTCTTCTTGGTTGTTTTTTTTCAGTTTTTTTCAGTTTTTTTCACGTGTCGGCATCCACAGAACTCTTGACAAGAGCAGATTATCTTTGTATATTACTAAGACATCTCTAGCGGATATTCACAGTATATTCTAGTAAATATGCTTCAAAATGGTGAAAATACCAATGAGTCTAAATTGCTGGTGTGTTTGCCTGAAACACTGAGCTTCTCAAAGTACTGAAGTTGCACATCAGAGAGAACTGGGTCTATGGATTTATCTACGAGTCATTGAAATAAACACAATAGTCCTGTTCACACACACACACACACACACACACACAGACACACACACACACATCCAGATTTTCTATAGATTGGTGATAATAATAACAGTGGTGAAACAACCTTTAACAAAAGCTATTGTATTGTCTGGGGTATGACTCACATTCTTCTATGAAAGGAAAATCAGTTTGTGTGTTGTAGAGGCTGGTCATTGGGGGAGCCTTTACAAAGATGTCAAATAACTTTACAGGGAAATGGAACACATGAAAACAAATGAAGAAAAAAAGGACTGTGACACTCAGAGAGTTATTCAATATTTTTTTGTGGTTTAAGTTTCTAGAAAGGGAGAAGTGACTCGAGGATCAGAGGGAGGCGCCTATTTTTGGTCTTCCTTCACCGTCCTAAACAGTAGTTTCATTCTTCCAGGGTCCTGTGCGTATATTCCCCGTGCTGTCCGATGTGTACAGCAAACCCTCATGCAGGCCGCCTTTAAGGATCCCATTCTGATTGGACGGCTGGTTCTGAGGGTAGGATTGTCTGCGCGGATGCATCTCCAGGTGGTGATGGGGCGCGATCAGGTCCTCCTCATTGGCTATTTTGCCACAGCCACAAAGGAAGGTGCCCGCGTCGCCCGCCTCCGCCTGGCACAGGGTGGGGAACAGGTCCGCCTTGGCGCAGCAAGGCACGTGCCGATGGCACGGAGCATGGCACGCCAGCGACGCCTCGTGGGCTGCCTGGCACGCGTGGTGACCCCCCTCGTGAGGGGCGGCAGCCAGGTGACAGATGTGCCCGTGACGCTCGTGCGTGCTGTGGGGGCTGTCCGTGCGTGAGCTGTGGATCGAGCCCCCGTCCACGCTGGACGGGATGTGGTAGGCGTACTCCCTCTCCACCACCCCCCCGCCGCCCCCCTGCCTGTGCCGGCCAAAGGGGCGGGGCTTAGTCCTGGAGCTTCCCTTCAGGCAGCGGTGCAAGTGGACACCAGGCCGGCAGCTCTCTGGGTTGCCATGGAGCAGCAGGTCCTCCTCTGCCACCTGCTGGCTGTGCAGGGCGGCACAGCAGGGCGCGGAGGCAAGGCACGCCACATGGTTCTGCTTACAGTGGGCCACGGCACCCCCATGGGCGTGTCCCAGCAGGGCCTTAGCAGGGCACGGCGAGTCCAGGTGGCAGTGGCCCAGTGTGTCCCCGTTGACATTCACTTTCGGACGCGAGGGGCCGTGAGCGTGGCCGCGGCAGCCCTGGTCCGCGCGTCGCCCGGGGCAGCAGGAGCACCAGCAGTGCCACACGTCGTCCCTTTTGGCGCAGTGGTGGATCAGCACAAATAGACCGAGTGTCACAGAGAAGGCGCCGTACAGGCAGCTGAAGATCATGTCCAGGAAGTGACCCTGGGACACGGCCAGCGCGCCGAAGGCCCACGTGGCCACAAACAGGAAGAGGGTGAAGGCCGCTGTTCTCAGCTGGGCCTTGAACGAATGCTCGTTGGCGAGCAGAGAGGGGTCGACGGGGGCGGCGGTGGACAGGTGGCAGCCCGCGTGGCAGTGGCCCCCGTTGGGCGCTGGCGGCAGGGCTCCGGGTTCCCCTCCCTGGGGGCGGTGGCCGGCTGCGTCGCTGCCCGATGCCAGCCTCTGCTGCTCCTCGGTCTGGGCCTTCAGCTCGTACTTTTTTTCGGGGTGGCGCCTCAGCTGGATGAAGGTGCACAGGAAGTAGATGCAGGTCACCAAGACGATGAAAGCCACAGGGCCATAGAAGGCTCCCAAGCTGGGCTCCCATGCCATCCAGCAGCTGAAACATACACATGACACACACACACACAGACACACACACACGCGATCGGACACAGAGCAGGCTACATTAGTGTCACAACTTAACTTTTCTGGTCACTCATTACACTCATATCTGTATCCAATGTAAACAATGGCAGATTTGCAAACTGAAAGTAAGAGCTGTATACAGGAATGTGCTAGACAAAATGTTTTTTCACAGCACTGATCCTGAACTTAAGAACAGAGCATGGCAATCAGTTTCTCCCATCCCTCCAGCTAATTGGGCAACTTGTGCATATTTTATGTGGTCTGATGATCCAGATTGCGTTTGCCAATTTCAGACCGCTTAAACAAACAACAGCGGTGTGATGCGCAGGGACTCATGGCTGCATTACAAACATAATAACACCGAGCGTGCTTGCACTAATTCCTCAAGGGCACCGCTAGGAGAGCTAAATAAAAACTGCATCCTGTTAAATACGCTTTATTGAGTCATAAACTTCACTGAAATGACAGTGCTTGCTTTTGAGATTTCTACGGCCACTTACAGACACCAGCTACTCCTCTCACTCTAGTCCTTTTTTGGTTCAATGTATTTCAAGTGTACCCTTATCGTATTACTGAATGCATCCAGGGGAATTTTCCAATTTTGTTATCAAAAAATGCAGGTAGAGGTACAGTACAGACATAAAATGCACATTAAATCGGCAGAGGGATGTTTGGATTCAGTCTTGTGGCAGGGGAACAGGTGCGTCCTAACCTTTGGGCTAATTGTTTTCACATTATCTCCAAATGGTTCCCTTTCAATTGACACCATGGATAAGAATATGCTGTTCATATTTCTTCAGTTGGCCCCATCCATACAGGCCAATTCCAGTGAGAATTAAGGGGTTAATAAACATTGAAAAACAGAACATTCACAGACCTCTTGAAGCGATAAATTACCTTAGGTGATAAAGAAAAGTATACACTGAGGTGTGACATATCATTAGATCTACCTGAATCTAATCTGATTTAGAGTGTTAATGAGATGAAGAGTCATTGCAGAATATTGGTGCATGGAGACGCTGAGCCGTTAACGAGGTGTGTGTGTCGTTAAGGAGGTGTGTGTGTCGTTAAGGAGGTGTGTGTGTGTGTGTGTGTGTGTGTGAATGCAAAACAATGTATTGCTGTGACCTTGAAAATGGGGCGCTGCTGTTTGACTTACTAGGGTGTCGCCTCCCCACTGCCGTAGTTGTCAATATTGACAGCTGCTGTGATTCCACAGATGATAAAGGGTACTCCACCACTGACTAAATAAAACCTAGAAAGAGAGAGATTGA
>JACXGJ010016195.1:0-12583 GCA_016801105.1 Esox niger
CTGCCTGTTCCCTGCCTGTACCTCTGCCGCCAGCTCGATTACCGACCAACCGCCCGTCCCTGACTATTCTGCCTACCGCCTGCCTGTACTGCTGCCTTCGGTTTGTGAGCCATCTCACAACCAGTCCCCGGCTACAACACCTGCCACTCCCCCCTCCTTCCCCATCCGCGCTTGGATCCTTACCTGTGCCCGTGACAGTCAAATTGAAACTAGCACTATGCCTAGAAAATTCATTCAGATTACATTAGATTTAAAACAATCCACCAATTCTATAGATTTTTTTGTCCTTTTTAAGGCTGGTCTCTTGTTAAGATCCTTCATTCTGATGTCCTGAAGACAGCATTTGTTGCTCCAAAACCTGTATATATAGTTCAGCATTAATGGTATCTTCATATGCCATGTGCACTAATATATCCCTATTCTATCACAGATGCTGGCTTTTTAACTGTGTGCTGATAACAAGTAGGATGGTACCACTCCTCTTTAGTTTGGAAGACCCAGCGTCCATGATTAGTCACACCACAGGACAGTTTTGCACTTTGCCTCAGTCCATCTTAAATTAGCTTAAATGAGAAAAGGCTGCGTCGGTGTTTCTGGATCTTACTGTTTGTATGGTTTCTTCTTTGCATGGTAGAGCATTCAGTTGTATTTGTGGATGCAGAGACATACTGTGTTCACAGACTATGGTTTTCAGGAGGCTTCCTGAGCCCATGCTTTGATTTCCACTACAAAATCAGGTCTGTTTTTAATGCAGTACTGCCACCCGAGGGCCTGAAGATCACAGCCATTGGATTTGGCCATATCCCTTGCGTACAGAGATGTATTTTTATGATATTATGTACAGCAGATGATGACATCCCCAAATCATTTGAAATTTTACATAGAGATACGTTATTCATAAATCGTTGCACTATTTGCACATGCAGTCAGACTGGTGAACCCCGCCCCCTCCTCACTTCTGACAGCCCGACCCCGCCTCTCTGGAAGGATCCTTTAATACCCAATCATGTTACTGACCTGTCGACAATTGTTGTAATTTGTTTTTTGCATTACACAACTTTTCCAGTCTTTCATTTCCTCTGTCCCAAGTACTTTGAAACGAGTTGCTGGCATCAAATTCAAAATTGACGTGTGTTTTTTCAAAAACAAAAATATTTGAAATGTAGTCTTTGTAATATTTTCAATTAGATATAGGTAAAAATGATTTGCACATCATTTTTGGAAACAGGGTTGTAACTAGGAAGACAATTCTGCCACATGGCTGTGTGTTTCTGACATCGTAGTCTATACATTTTAGTCCCTGGATGTTTACAACATTTTGCAGGAGTGGAAAAAGTGTTCAGACTGCATTTAAACCGCAGAAAAGTATTTTTTAAAATAGAGGAGGTTTTTCCGATAGGAAACGTCCCATCTTGGTTCTACTATTTACTAGATCACTCAGGTGGAGGAGGAAAAGGATGTTGAAGTCACCAGCATCAGCAGAGATGAGGAGGTGGTTGATACCTTGAGGAGGGCAGTTTCAGTTCTGTGGAGTGGTCGCTACCCAAACTGAAGATGCTCGAATAAACTGTTGTTTAGGAAGTGACATTGCAGCTGGGTGGCAACAGTCCTCTCAAAGGGATTTCGCAAGGAAGAGGAGGGTAGAGATGGAGCAGAAGTTATGAAAATATGTGGGGTCAAGAAGAGGTTTCTTTAAGATGGGTGTGACTGCAGCAGTCTGGTAGTTTGAGTGGACAGTGCCATTAGAGAGACAGAGAGATAGACAATTTGAATGATGTATGGACAGAGGGCAGGAAGGCAGGCCATGATGAGAATCACAGGAAGTGGATCCAGGAAGCAGGTCATTGATTTTGATGATAAAATAAGTTTGGAGAAATATGCCGAGTCAACCGAAAATACGGCTGAGGGAGAAGGATTAGCCAAGGACGAGTTCATGTGTGCTGTCTTGTCCTTGAAAAACTGAAGAGTTTTCAAGCAGAGGAGAGGATGTGGAGGCCTCACTGCGACATTGGAGAAGTTTGTAGACTGTGAAAAACAGTTGTAATTTGTGTTGGAGGTTGTGATGGTGTTGGAGATGGAGGTCGTCTCTAGAAATGGAGAGGTGAACCTCATAGGCTTCAGCCTGGACAGATAAACCAGTTCTAGTCTGGCTTTCAAGACAACAGCCCACCTGCTTCCTAGCCTGGAGCTCAGGTATAAACCAGGTTAATGAGGACGGGAAGGAAACAGTTTTTGTATGTATTGGTGCCATGTAGTTGAGGGAGACAGATAGTGTAGCGAACTGGTAAGGTCCAGGCTATACCACTGGACCCACTGGGTTTGTGTTTTTAGCAAATGTTTAATGTCTGTTAAGACAGCCAATTAAACTCTGAGAGCTATTGAGGCGCCCGCGCGTCAATGAAATATTTGTACTCACTGCTCCGTAACCGTAAAAGTTAGATGCTTTATTGATCTTCCACGTGAAAGAGGATATTCTGATGTAAATAACAATGTCTCATTTGTGTACCTTTTTCATCCAGAAGCCCAACAATCGCGATCACAAAACCTCTAGATGACGCACCGGCGCATCCAGGTCACACATTTTCATTCAGAACTCTGGAACCGTAGAAGTTAGAGGCTTCATTTCTTTTCCAAGGGAACAATGATATTCTGCTGCAAATAGCAATGTCTCGTTTGTGTACTTTCATATACCAGAAGCCCCGCAAACGTGACCACACAAGCACAACAAAAGACATCCTTCAGGATTTCAGCACCAGCCCTAACTAATTATACTTGATCTTATTCTGTTTAGAAGTCTACAATACATAAAGCAATAACAAACAGCAGTAAAAAATGTCAACCTTCTTCCTGAAAGAGAGCGAATGAGTGAGCATGCGCGCCTAGGGGAGAGGCGCATGTTGCACTTACCATGCTCCCAATAAAGCCATTATGCACTTGGATTGCATTGAAGACGCATTCATTTGCTACAAGCAATTGTTTTGAAAAAAGAAAATGGCCAAATGGCGAAAGAAGTGGAAAAAATGATTATGGAGTGCGAGGATGGTGTAATGGGTCTGAACATTCAGACCTAGAAAAGTATCAGGACAGAATCGACCTATTTGTAAAATAGGGAAAGTGTAGCCTAAATGATATACTATGATAATGTTTATTATTATGTTGCATTGTTTGAGTGTAATTATAATGCCTATATGATAACTTCATATAACAGTACGGTAGCCAGTGGTCAAATATGCACCTATGCTATGTTTTGTAGTGTCATCTGTGGGTTTAACCATCCAAAGGAAGACTGGACACATCCCTGTTCTAATATCCACCTCTTCCAGATATGGCACATTTATGGAATTCCAAAGGAAATTCCCTATTCAAGACACCCCATAAAAAATAAAAAAAAATCCTGAGTTCAAAAAAGAAGGGACAGCCATCTAGTGGAGGCTTTTGGATGTACAATGTGACAGAATAAGTTCTATGACTGGATATGAGCATTTTCAATGATTATCAGATTTTATTTTACAAAATGGATGTGGATGAGGGTAAAAAAAATGACATTATAAATTCAGAACCATTCAACTTGTAGATATTCTGAAACCCTGGGGGTATCCAAATGTAATGTAAGACTCAGAATCATTATATTGTACGATTTAATTTCAATAAAAAAACAAAGTATAGACACTTGCAAATTTGTTTTCAATACATCCTTCATGTAGCTGAGGGTCAGCACAATCCCAGAATGTAAATCCCTTCCTACTATAGAGGATGACTGTTTTAGAGGCCAAAATGTCAAGACATTGACAAGCGGATTTGGAAACCCTAGCTGTCAGAGGGTTCAAATCAGTCATTTCAGTGTACCCTCCTACATTCTAAAAAGCATGCCTAGTTGTTAAGCCATATTCTGCAGGGAAGAAGCAATTTGAATGACAATACAGTTATGATGATGTCTTGGATAATCTTCTGGTTTAACGCCATCTTGGGTAAGAAGTGAATTCTTAAAAGCATACTTTTTATTAATGATTTTTTTTGTATCCATTGTACAAAGTCCATACTTAATCCTGAACAATAACTTAGATATATTTTGTTTTCACAGGTTGTGCACTTACCAATGATGTAACCCAACCAGACCCTGTGATAGTTACAGATGCCGGGCGTAGTGTTTCTCTTACTTGCTTTTTGCCATCTAATATGATGAACAGTGTTCTTTGGTTTAAACAAACTGTTGGACAGAAGCCTCTTCTCATGGCATCATCATTTCATTGGTCCCAAGAAGCATTTTACTTCAACAACTTTACCAAGGACTTTAGTGGGACTAAACGTTTAAGTGTGATCCGAGGAGAGAAGAGCTTTAACCTGACCATCTCCAAGACTGAACCAGGGGACTCAGCTACGTTCTACTGTGGTGCTTTGTACATGAACAGTATAATATTTGCACAAGGAACTGTCCTATTTATCAAAGGTAATTTTCTTTTTAAAACAAAGTCACTTAAATGTGCTGATAGATGAATTTATTTAGCAGGATCGGTGAAATACACACTATGAACCTATGCACTTATTTCAGGTTCAGGATCCAAAAGCAAGTCTGTGCTTCAGCAACCAGTTTCAGAGTTTGTTCAGCCAGGAGACTCTGTGACTCTGAACTGTACAATAAACACTGAGACCTGTGAAGGAGAACGCAGTGTATATTGGTTCAGACAAGACTCAGGAGAGTCCCATCCAGGAATAATTTATACCAATGGAGACAGGAGTGGTCAGTGTATGAAGAGCCCTGAGTCTGGGTGTCCTACACAGAGCTGTGTCTACAACCTCCCCAAGAGGAACATCAGTCTCTGTGATACTGGGACTTATTACTGTGCTGTGGCCTCATGTGGAGAGATACTGTTTGGAAATGGAACCAAGTTGGATGTTGGAGGTAAATCTTTGATATTAGTCAATTAAAAAAAATTATAAGCATCACAGTAAAATATATATGTTTTAATATTTAGCCATTGTTTAGTCCATACAATCCATACTGTTTAATACAGCAGTGGGTTGTGAATTATTCATTAAGGTGGCAACATTCAGGTGGAGACTGATGCAGTTTTGAGAATCCTGGTCCTTTTTTTCGTCGTAAGAACTGGAGTTCTTCTCTCCTTCCTCACCGTCCTACTAGTCATCTTCCTCATCAAGAAATATTTTAATGAATTCATTAAGTTTCTTAATCATTCAGCTTAAAAAAAGGTTAATTGTCTGTGTTTCTTACATCAGGTTAAGGGAAAGTACAATGCAAGTATTACTCAGCGTCTCAGCGTTAAATTGTACATTAAATCCTAATTGTGTGACACTGAGCCATGCAGAACCATGATGCAGATTTACTTGTAATTCTTTCTATATATCAAATTTTTCCAATGTTTCAAAAGGAAGCACAGTTTGTGTGAAACATCCAGCACATTTTTACATGAATGAAGAAACCACAAGTTATGGAAATCACACCTATATGGATATGATAGCTCCTTTTACTTCTGCTTTTCTTTTTTGCTTTTATATAGGCAACCTTCTCTTCTTCAACTCTCACATACAGCAGGTATTTAATGTAAAAAGATAAAGTATTACATGTTTTCTGTTAATATATTTGACAATCTGGGTTAACTGGTATAGTTATAAATATTATACATTTTCTTGAGGAATTTGTTGGTCTAGTTTCGTCACTGTAGCCAGCTGTTATCAATTCATTGACATTACAAATAATATAGCATATTGATTTATGAGACCATACATAAAGTATGTCAGATTAGATTCTTCAGTAGCTAGGGCAGCACAATTCTGTGTTTGTGTTCAGTTTATGAAACAAATAGAGAGATCGTATCTGTACCTAATTTACATTTACTAAATAACTGCAATTACATGTACAATTCCTTCAGTACGTGTGTAAGATTATAGATACTATGTCAACGTCCTCTCTACAGGTGAAGTGCCCATCGTCATGCCAAATTCAAAAGGTATATTCATATTTTTGGTACATATTAGTCTGATAATTATTTTTATTTATTCAATACCGTTATGTCATATTTTATATAAATGTTATGACTTAAGTAGTTATTTAGCAAGCACCGTCAGTTATGGCATTATGGCAAAATAAATTGGGGGCACAACGGACCGGCATACAAGTAACCGACATGATCTCTTGTAATGGGGGAAAACAATTTGCAAAGGAGTGAATATGGTTGCTCCGCGTGGTGCTGCGTGTCCTCTCCCTCTCCCGCGCGCAAATTCGCCGGCGTACTAACTGTCGGCAGGAGACGATGGCCGCAGGGCGCCCCACAGACTCACCAGCTAATCACTAATTATTTTAGTTCCTTGTTCTCACCTGGTCCTCACGGATTGGTTTCACCTTTCATTTATGCGACGGTTTGGTGTAGACGGTTGTCTGTAAGATGTATATACAAAGTCCATAAAAGCGGTTCTTCGTGTTGTCGTCGTTTTGTTGATTTCATTTTTTGCCTTACCTTTACCCACTCGCTACACTCGCACCTCATAATATGTGAGACCGCTGAAAGTTTGGATTCCCTTGTTTTTAACATGTTTTGGAGATCAGGTTTTTGTGATGTCTTTGCATAAAGTGGTTGATAAAAGACAACATAACAAAATGGAGATTTTCAGCTGTTTCATATTCAGAAAATCTAATTATAAACATATTTTGCATCTCAACTGCTTTACTTACAGTACCCTAACTCATGATTCATGAACCTGTAACCCATAAAAAAAAGAATGAATATGGTATTTCTCAAACTGATGTTTGTTAATACAAACTGGCCTGGGGCACATCCCTCATGAAAAAGTCACATTATAGAACTGCTTCTTTCATAGAGTTAACAGTTTCAGCAATTAGGTATTATAACACCTAATATTTATGACCCTGCACTTTTGTGGGGGAAAACATTGTATACAATTGAATAATCAAATAAAGAAAACAAGAAATCATACAAACCATTTAAACAAGAAATTGCAAAGAAACGGATAATCAAATACTCATTTACATCATGGGTCGGACATATATGCTCAAATGCAACATAAGCAATGATTTTTTGTGAGATCCGATGATCACTAAGACAATAAATCTGTTTTTATGAACCATATACATTCAACCATTTAGCTTTTTTTTAAAAAGAAAGACGATTACCTAAATCCCTCAGCATTAGACCTGTTCTCAAACAAGTCTGTTTCATTCAGTATTTTTGCTAAACTCAACGCACAACTCCCTACAACAGTTTTCTCCATATTGTCATGTGGAAAACCCAAACTTTAGGCATCACACCTCCGACACTCAACAAGCACTTGTTAGGCCTCAAATACAAACAAGCATAATTATTCAACAAGCACTCAGGATGTGGCTTGAATTACAAGGGCCAAGTTAAATTCTACTATGTTTTGGAACAATGATGGAAAAACATGAGTGAGTTAGCAAGACAACAAATGAGAGGAGGAGGAAGAGAGGAAGAATTGTGACAGTATACTTGACCCTGTTCTTATCATGGTATGACAGTGAAGGAAGCTGGGAAAGCGTAAAGGCAAACCTGAGCCGTTTCACTGTGGCATGAACTCTCCGGATTTTTAGAGATTAAAATAGGTAATTTACTGTAAGTGTTTTTGACTGCCCTGTTATCTGAATGTGTATGTATCAATACATGCACGACTGTGCAGGAAAACTATACGAACCAGCTTGCATATTCATATCCTATAAAATACAATTTTTCTTATTTTGTAGAACTGGATGACTGTAGTTGATGATGGTAAACCAAATCTGTCAATCAATCAATCAATCAATCAATCAAAACCATGCATGACATCCGAGGGCGAAGAACTAGCCATTATGAACATGGGTGTTAAAAACGACCTTACATGGTTACACACATCCAGTCAATAATTTAAGGCAACAGCATTATTCAAGGTATTTAGATAGTCAGAAAATGCAACGTGAGATCTAGAGGAATATCCCCGGCTCAGGTCTGATGCTGGCAGAATATTTTTTAACACTTTATTTTTATCTCTCTAAATGAAATAAAAATTCACTTACCTTTTTAGGCAACATTTCACATGTTTGTGTAAACCACCCACATGTGAAAACCAACCAGACACAAAATTTAGAAGTATGGTACTTGTGTAATGTCTGTTCTCTTCAGCATACAGTCTAGACAGAATTTCCACTTTATGATATCATGCAGTGTAAAATTCATAGGAGGATTTCTGGAAGACATCATAGTTATTGATTAATTAATACCTTTTAATAATGGTATTGAAATGTTGAGCACTTCTTAAAAAAATGATAGTCAAAATAATTGCACAAGTCAGATTATATAAGCAGATCCTGTTGTTTTTTAAATTAGTCTTAAATAAAGTGGATGGAGCAGACACGGAACCAGCACAGAATGAGTAATGAGTGGTAGCGAATATGAGATGCTCAGTGAGGGATGAGTGGTAGGTCAAACCATGTTGCCTAGCTCAAATCCTCACATACTATGGCTTGAGATTTCAGCAAACAGAGAACAGTAGCTGAACAGCTCAGAAAAATGTAACAACAGCAACACCCACAACGCACACCGACAAAGCTAAGGTACTCTCTAACATAACCACAACTGACTCTACTGGATGCAAATGACGTGACAGATCAGGTTACCAAATGTACAACATCAAGGGTATGCACATTTTATAAAACATCTACTAGGACAATGAAAAATATGAATGAATAAAAAGCCAAATAAATCAGAATTCCATCATATTCACCAGATGTATATATGTAAACAGTAAACATTTCCAAGTAATGTCTTTCACATTACTTACCATTTTAAATGTCTCATCATTTTCACCAGACCAACTATGAATGTGATTCAATCAACCTAGCAGGTCACAAAGAAAAAAAGAACTAAAGCATCTCATTGAAACATTTAAAAGGCAGATGTTAATTGATGTTTATACTGTCTAAACTAGCATTGACTGACATTTAGAATGTCTTTTTACTGATGCTGTTTTGTATTTGGGAGTTAGCCTTCTATTTGCAACTCAAACTGATTGAATCAGAATGCCAATTGAAACAGACCATTCAAATAATTTTAAAGTTTGAATTAATAAAAAAAGATCCTGACAATACAAACAAATATTTGCATGAATGCATATGCCTTCTCCAATGATCTAGAAATCTCTGACGTTCACCACTATTAATTCATGATAAGCATGTACATGTCAGTTTGGCAATGCAATGCTCTGAATTCATTAGTAGAGTGTCAGTCAATAGAAGTGCAGATGTCGTTGGTCATTCGGTGGTGTCATCCTGTCCTACTGTCAAATACTAGAGTACAGGACAACAGTCTCTTCCTCCATGTTACTTCTGTCTTCTCGACATGTTCTTGTTCAAATTTAGAGTAACATATTGAAGATCGTCAATGTCCTTGTAAAGAACAATTTGAAAAGTGAACACTTGCTATATTATATTATTTAATATTACAATTTAGAACAATATTTGACCAATTCAAATATAAGGAACTCTCACTACCGAAGAGACTCCTGGAGCTTGAATATAAAAAATGAATCCTGCAAAAATATAAAAATAAATCATTTTACTGCGATACATATGTAGATGATGAAATCAAAGATGAGCAATTACAAGAATAATAGTAACTGACCTCTGCACTTCAGACATGTCCTCTTCTTTATCTTGTACATGATGTAAGTAAGAACAATGATCAGGATGTATGAGACACCCAATGCTACTCCCAGGCAATACACCAAGAGAAGAGGGTCTTTATCTGCTGAATTTTTTTACATGAGGTAAATGTAGTTATGATTTAATATTTTGTGTCTAAAGAAGTGACTATTTTTACAACATTTGTATAAAAAAAGAATAAAAACAAATGAAGATATTTCACTTACACTGGACCTCCACTTTAGTCCCATTCCCGAACAATATCCCTCCACCAGATTCCACAGTACAGTAGTAAGTCCCAGTATCAGAGAGACTGAGGTTCCTCTTGGGGAGGTTGTAGACACAGCTCTGTGTAGGAGACCCAAACTCAGGGCTCTTCACACACTGACCACTCCTTTCTCCATTGGTATAAATGATTCCTGGATGGGACTCTCCTTAGTCATGTCTGAACCAATAGACACTGTGTTCTCCTTCACAGGTCTCAGTGTTTATTGTACAGTTCAGAGTCACAGAGTCTCCTGGATGGACTGATTGAGATGCAGGATGTTGCGTAACAGAAGTGTTTCTGGATCCTGAAAGGCCAACCAGGCCAGACCTAAGTGTTTATGTCAACGTGTTGTTTTCACTGTAGACCAAAGTAAACAGGTACCAGTAAATAGATTACTGTGTGTATGTGTGGGTGGGTTTAACATGAAACCGTTCATGTTGGCTCTATAAAACCCGTCTGCATACTTGTTTATACATATATTCTATACATTCACAAGCCTTTAATCTAATTACCTAATCAAATGAATTATTTTTCTACCTCAGAGCCCTACGGACACTAACCACTCCTGTCTCCATTGGTACAAATGAACAGGGAGTTACTGTTTCAACATGAATTGAATTTTGGTTGTATAGTTTTAAATCGTTGAAATTACTATAGGCTAATATCCTGCAATTATCTGGTACCATGAACTATAATGACTTCTGCCTTGATAGAAGTGTTGCAGAGTCACGTTATTTCTGAGATGAGTGTAATGAAAATAAAATGTGTCTGTATTAACTGGAATAGAGAAAGTCACATTTGGCCCCAGTCACATTTGGTTGCAGAGTATTTGTTGCCTCAAAGATAAAGAGATATTAACTTATAGGCTTCGAAAAGAACAATCAGGACCAGTAATCAACCGCGGTAATCAGATTTTTTTTCGTATCTAGGTTTTGACATTTAATGTTTTAAAAGCACGGAGCGTGAAAAGCTTTCCTGGTTGGACAGGCGGATGCTAGACATGGCTCACGTGTGGCGTTGGGTTCCAACCACTCCATGTCAGGTGATGTGGAGAATCTGTGACGTTGCTATTTGCATTAATTGCTAATTTATACAAACCCACTTATAACACACATTGTTCTAACTGTTTCACTTGTAAATTTTTTACACTAATTTATTTTTGCTTTTGCTTAAATGACAACTGCTTTTCGTTGTACTGGACTTATAATTGTTCAATGACAATAATGGTGAATCTAATCTAATCTAATCTAATAATCCCTAGTACTCGTGTCAGTAATTGTGTATACTTTGGTGCACCTAGTCCTTTCCCATTGCGGACCCCTCAACCCAAGGCAGTTTTCCTACACTATTCCACCTGAACTTGTCCATCTCCTCCTGACATTGGAGTTGTAATCCCTATTCTATTTTTGTGGAAGAGGTTAATTAGCATCATTGCAGGTATAGCGTAAATATTCAAAAACATTCACTGTAAAAGCTTTGGGTTCTTTAACGGTGGCCTCTTATTGCAATTTTCCTGTCTGAAATCAAACCTTCATCCTTAAAGACAGTTGATTTCAAATTCCTCAATGCAGGTATCAGATGGCAGCTTCTAAATATGGATCAAGCTACCTGTGGTCAGACAAGCTCCAGTGTTGATTTTTATGCTGACCCATATAATCCAACCTCACTGAGAGTTTAACAGCAATGCTTTCTTTACTTTTCTTTCAGAATTGTGCCGGTCAGCCAATAGAAACATTTCATAGACAGCAGTCAGCCAACGATTTGTCTTAGTTAAATGTTCCCTCCTTTTTTATGTTGGCTACATGTAAAGTGTCAGACCAACACTATACAGTTCAGAGGGGAATATTAGGACATTAAATTCATGACATCCCAAACCTGGAGAAAGACATTTCAGGGAGGTGGCCCCCGCGCAATTCTGCCCTCAGGGTTGATTCTGACCTTAACTCTCACTCTCTCACAAAGAAATTTGATTTGTGGGTTTTAGGGGTTTTTGGATTACTCTCAGAACTTCCGGGAGAGTTGGGAGGTATGCAGTGTATTGATTGGATCAGGAGATGACTCATGTTGTTGTTTAAATTCAGTCGTGTGAACACCATAAGCCGGATCATATACAGTTCCCCTTTGAGATGACCAGGGAAACATTCTCTTTTATCACCATGATTGACTGCCTTACTCACAGACAGTATGAATGAATTTATTATGTGATTCCGTTTTTCGATTCCTAGTCAGATTTTCTAATCGCTAGGCTGCCTTTTGCCAATGTAAATGACAATCTGCAGACAGAGAGTGAAAATACTGTAAATAGCTAACCTCTTACGTATCTAAAAGAAGCTACCTTGCCAGTAGTCTCAGCCACTGACCCAAATTAAGCTAAATACTAACTCAGAATTCTGCATGTAAAGAGACATTTTCTCAACCTCACTTCCTTTCCAAACAACCAGTGGAGCTGACCAAAAAGTTGTGCCTACGTTGATGAACTGGAAAATCATTATTTCATTTGTTCAGTTTCACCAGATGAAATTGTAGAAGCTGAAGAATGTTCACAGTGTTTGTTGTCTTGGTTGTTCTCTTTGAAGCCTGTAAGTAAATACATTTTTATTGTTGAGACATCAATTACAATGCAACCTGGATTTATCAAGGATTGATAATGT
>JACXGJ010016196.1:0-12583 GCA_016801105.1 Esox niger
CGCCGACTGAGTCCATTGCTATGTTCCATCCCGGTCCTTAACACCAGAGTGAATAGTCTACTACATCATAACTACATCATAACCCCCTACGCCGACTGAGTCCATTGCTATGTTCCATCCCGGTCCTTAACACCAGAGTGAATAGTCTACTACATCATAACCTACCATCCAGGAACTCACTCATGCCCTGATTTCAGAAATCCACAAATCATTCGTTTTTTGTTTATTTATTTTACTGACTGCAAATGGTGACGACCCAAATTAGTTATTTCTGTCAAAATATGTTCGCAGCCAGTTCCAAAAATGTTGTGATCTAGTGACAGACCCCTGATTGTTTAATTATTATTTTGGTCATTATTATATTTCTTAAATTATTTCTACTTTGTGGTTATGTTAACAAATGTTTCCAATGCAAATAAAGCCTCTTAAATTTAAACTCCAGAAAAACCTTATTGTTATGTTGGCTATTATGTATGAATCTGTGATCATTGATTGAATATGTGATCAGAGGATTGCTTCGTCAATGTACTTCAGTACGTGGAAACACTTCATGCCAATACAAGCCTTTTAAATTGAATTGAGAGAGGGAGTGAAAAGGGAGGGAGGGAGAGACATAAAAGCAGAAAGAAAGAGAGATGTAGAAAACAATTTAGGCAGATAATGGATATGAGTGTGTTTGTATGCAAGTGCTTGAGAAAGAGTGATTAAAAAGACTGAGCGGTTCCCCAACAGACAGAGATAATCCCTGGTAAAATACTACAGACAGTGAACATGGAGAGGAACCACTACATCCATAGTGCAGTACCACCTCCCAATTAGTCTCTGGCAGAGAACTACCAGCCAGAACACAGCACAAATACCTCAACACTCATCTGTGTCTGTCCGCTCGTCTGTCAGTCTGTGGCATTAGTTTTGGGGTTCAGTCTGCCACCTGCTGTACCTAGAGGACACTGCCTCACTTCCTCTTCGCGGTCTCCTCCCCGCTCCTCAGACAGTGTTATGCCGTGTTGTAGCATAATCTCCGCGTGACAAAGAACAGACTGATCACTGATTCAGAGTCGTCATCAACAAGGGTAACCATGGCAACAGCGGCTGGAAAAAATACCGTAAAAGAGCCCTGATATTCTATTTCCACATAGTAAAACTGCACAATGCCCTTTATAATTCACTTTAGCACCTCGATCTTGTCCTCCGTAACTCAGCGTGCTCTATAATAAATCTATTGACATCCCTGTCCTCTATACTATTTCTATTTCTATTTACAGACTACCCTGTTCTACAATGGGGCAAAAAAGTATTTAGTCAGCCACCAATTGTGTAAGTTCTCCCACTTAAAAAGATGAGAGAGGCCTGTAATTTTCATCGTAGGCACACTTCAACTATGAGAGACAAAATGAGAAAAAAAATCCAGAAAATCACATTGTAGGATTTTTAATGAATGTATTGGTAAATTATGGTGGAAAATAAGTATTTGTCCAATAACAAAAGTTAATCTCACTACTTTGTTATATACCCTTTGTTGGCAATGACAGAGGTCAAACGTTTTCTGTAAGTCTTTACAAGGTTTTCACACACTGTTGCTGGTATTTTGGCCCATTCCTCCATGCAGATCTCCTCTAGAGCATTGATGTTTTGGGGCTGTCGCTGGGCAACACAGATTTTCAACTCGCTCCAAAGATTTTCTATGCGGTTGAGATCTGGTGACTGGCTAGGCCACTCCAGGACCTTGAAATGCTTCTTAAGAAGCCACTCCTTTGTTGCCCGGGCGGTGTGTTTGGGATCATTGTCATGCTGAAATACCCAGCCACGTTCCATCTTCAATGCCCTTGCTGATAGAAGGAGGTTTTCACTCGAAATCTCACGATACATGGCCCCATTCATTCTTTCCTTTACACGGATCAGTCGTCCTGGTCCCTTTGCAGAAAAACAGCCCCAAAGCATGATGTTTTCACCCCCATGCTTCACAGTAGGTATGGTGTTCAATGGATGCAACTCAGCATTCTTTCTCATCTAAACACGACAAGTTGAGTTTTTACCAAAAAGTTCTATTTTGGTTTCATCTGACCATATGACATTCTCCCAATCCTCTTCTGGATCATCCAAATGCTCTCTAGCAAACCTCAGACGGGCCTGGACATGTACTGGCTTAAGCAGGGTGAAACGTCTGGCACTGCAGGATTTGAGTCCCTGGTGGCGTAGTGTGTTACTGATGGTAGCCTTTGTTACTTTGGTCCCAGCTCTCTGCAGGTCATTCACTAGGTCCCCATGTGTGGTTCTGGGATTTCTGCTCACCATTCTTGTGATGATTTTGACCCCATGGCGTGAGATCTTACGTGGAGCCCCGGATAGAGGGAGATTATCAGTGGTCTTGTATGTCTTCCATTTTCTTATAATTGCTCCCACAGTAGATTTCTTCACACCAAGCTGCTTACCTATTGCAGATTCAGTCTTCCCAGCCTGGTGCATGTCTACAATTTTGTTTCTGGTGTCCTTTGACAGCTCTTTGGTCTTGGCCATAATGGAGTTTGGAGTGTGACTGTTTGAGGTTGTGGACAGGTGTCTTTTATACTGATAACAAGTTCAAACAGGTGCCATTAATACAGTTAACGAGTGAAGGACAGAGGAGCCTCTTAAAGAAGAAGTTACAGGTCTGTGAGAGCCAGAAATCTTGCTTGTTTGTAGGTGACCAAATACTTATTTTACCAAGGAATTTACAAATAAAGAAAGTTACAGGCCTCTCTCATCTTTGTAAGTGGGAGAACTTGCACAATTGGTGGCTGACTAAATACTTTTTCTATCTATAGACTACACTGTCCTCTATAACTTTTCTATCTATAGACTACACTGTCCTCTATAACTTTTCTATCTATAGACTACACTGTCCTCTATAACTTTTCTATCTAAAGACTACACTGTCCTCTATAACTTTTCTATCTATAGACTACACTGTCCTCTATAACTTTTCTATCTACCGAGTACACTGTCCTTAATAGCTTTTCTATCTACAGAGTACATTGTCCTCTATAAACGTTAAATCTACAGACAAACCTGTGCTCTATAACATTTCAATCTATAGACTACACTGTCATTTACATGTTTTCTATCTACAGACTACCATGTGCTTTATAACTTGTCTATCTTTAGACTACACTGTCCTGTACAACATGTCTATATGAAATAATAATAAGATCTGTCTTTCAAAACGACAAGATTTTGAACCTCTATTATAACAGGATCTCTCTGTCCACTGCAGGATCTTTATAAACCTCTCCTCTACCTAGTTCTACCTAGTTACAGTGAGCACCATTTTGGAAAGGAAGCCTTATTATGTGCTAAAATATACGTCTTCAATGTTTTTCAATCATGGATCCAACCAGACTTTAATATGCATTTCTTCTTGATGGTTTCTTTTCTCTTTGAACAATTTGACATAAATGTAAGGTTAGATATCTCATTATGCGTCAAGATCAATCGGATAAACTTGTCTTGTGTTTGAAAGACAAATGTAATATCTGTTTTCACCAAAACACACACACAAAAACACACACAGTATTCTCGTTAGTTCCACATCATCGCTCTAAATGGCAGCCTGCGGATAGACACAAATCCGGCTGTTGGAATTAATCCTCTAGCACACACACTAATCCGAACACACACAAACACACACGTACGCACACGTACACACAGTTGAGTACTTTATTTAAAGCTACAAATAACATTACATCAATAAAGGGATTTAAACATTCCAATGATTGTTGACATCGAGACACTTAAAGTGATACTTCGGGATTTTGCAACATTTCCAAATTTGCCAGCAGAGAAAAGCTTCTAATTTAGCTTGAATTAGCAGCATGATTTTTTTGT
Source organism: Esox niger (assembly GCA_016801105.1). Classification (NCBI taxonomy): domain Eukaryota; kingdom Metazoa; phylum Chordata; class Actinopteri; order Esociformes; family Esocidae; genus Esox; species Esox niger. The sequence continues at coordinate 3,865 of JACXGJ010016196.1, forward strand.
CAAACTTAACAATACCACATGTATCCATTTACAGATTTTCCCGATAATCATTATCTATGACATGATGCAATGCTTGAAAATTAGGAGGCAGAAGTGATTTGTTGACGTTCTGAACTCAAGGCTTTGAAATTACGCAAAGAATTCTGTTGGCCTCTTCCCAGTATTGCATTAGGCAACTGTTGCCTGTTTTCGGATATTTATACACTGTAAACATGTACACCTCTTTTCAACTATTATAATTGTCGCCTGGTTTATATAGTTGAATCTGTACAAGAAATTCAACAATTGAAAGAGCGATACAGAGAATTCATACTCCAAGAGGAAAATAGGTGAATTGTAACAACTCCAATTTGCAATTATACTGACACTTCCCAGTCACTTCCTGTATCCTAATGTTTGTTTAGATTTGCTGGGAATAATTCCAAGGTGAGAATTTATCATGAAACACAGTCATCCCACTGTTACTGCAGATATATTAGGGGATTTATTTTCTGATGTTTCAGTGCAAACATTCTACATGAGGTTCCTTTGACTGAGGGAACCTGCTTATAAATACAATTCACTGTAACTGCACTGTACGCAGTAGCATGGGGACCAGATGGTAAGTACCATTCACTGTAACTGCACTGTACGCTGTAGCCTGGGGACCGGATAGTAAATACAGTTCACAGTAACTGAAGAGTACGCAGTAGCATGGGGACCAGATGGTAAATACCATTTACTGTAACTGCACTGTACGCTGTAGCATGGGGACCAGATGATAAATACCATTCACTGTAACTGCACTATACGCTGTAGCATGGGGACCAGATGATAAATACCATTCACAGTACCTGCACTGTACGCTGTAGCATGGGGACCAGATTGTAAATACAATTCACAGTAACTGCACTGTACCGTGTAGAATGGGGACCATATTGTAAATACAATTCACTGTAACTGCACTGAACGCTGTAGCATGGGGACCAGAATGTAAATACAATTCACAGTAACTGCACTGTACACTGTAGCATGGGGATCAGAGTGTAAATACAATTCACAGTAACTGCACTGTATGCAGTAGCATGGGGACCAGAGTGTAAATACAATTCACAGTAACTGCACTGTATGCAGTAGCATGGAGACCAGAGTGTAAATACAATTCACAGTAACTGCACTGTACGCTGTAGCATGGGGACGAGATTGTAAATATAGTTCACTGTAACTTCCCCATACATTGTAGCCTGGGGACCAGATGGTAAATATTGTTCAGAGTCACTGCACTGTGCACTGTAGCCTGGAAACCAGATTATAAATTCAAAGACATTGTACGTAAATAATGAATAAATAATGAATGCAAACTCTTTTTAATTTATAACAGCGTAAGGCATTACTATGTACTGTCCCCTCACGATGATATGTTTCATGCAGCAATTCATTTATAATTAATTTTAAAGTGTTTTGAAGAGGTCTAAACCTAACTCTTATGAAGACATGTTCCATACAACCATTCATTTATAATTCATATTAAAGTGGTATGAAAAGGTCTAAACCTCACTCTTATGAAGACATGTTTCAAACGTCCATTCATTTATAACGAACAATAAAGTGGTTAGAAGAGGTCTAACTCCAACCCATATGAAAACATGTTTGTTAACGCCATTCACTCGTAATTAATTTTCAAGAGCTTTTGAAGGCTTCAAAAAACACACATACACGGCGCTGATAGAGGCAGAGCATTATATGTTGCTCTGTTTGCTCTGTTAGTTCAGCTGTGTAGCTGTGTTCAACCGTGTGGCTGTAAAACAGTGTTGTTTTGTTAAGTTATGTTGCTCTGTTGTCAATCTGTGTTGATCTATTTGTTGACCTGGTGGACCTTTGATAGAGTAGATCGCTCAATCATATTGAAAAAGCTTTCTTCATTGGGCCTGGCCAAGGACACTTGCTTGGTGTAAACATTTCCTTAGTGACAGATCACAGGATATTTTAGCTGATGGAATTAAATCTAAATTTTTTGTAGTACACAAAGGGGTTCCACAGGGTTACATTTTAGGTCCTATGTTGTTCACTCTATATATAAATGAATTATATAATTTTTTATGATATTGTGCATTTTGTGTATGTTGACAATACGGTGTTATATGTTACCCTCTACTGATTACAGTATTAAACGCTACCCTCTCTTGAACACAGTATTAAACGCTACCCTCTCTGGAACACAGTATTAAATGCTACCCTCTCTTGAACACAGTATTAAACGGTACCCTCTCTGGAACACAGTATTAAACGCTACCCTCTCTTGAACACAGTATTAAACGGTACCCTCTCTTGAACACAGTATTAAACGCTACCCTCTCTGGAACACAGTATTAAACGCTACCCTCTCTTGAATACAGTATTAAACGGTACCCTCTCTGGAACACAGTATTAAATGCTACCCTCTCTTGAACACAGTATTAAACGGTACCCTCTCTGGAACACAGTATTAAACGCTACCCTCTCTGGAACACAGTATTAAACGCTACCCTCTCTGGAACACAGTATTAAACGCTACCCTCTCTTGAACACAGTATTAAACGCTACCGTCTTGTGAACAAGTCGTTGCACACCTGCAGCCTGTTTTCCAGCTGTTACAGAAATCACTTACGGACCGCACCATATGTGGGTTGTAGGTTGGTTGTAGGTTGATAGTGGGTTGGTAGTTGGTTGGTACTAAATAAAACTAAGTATATGCTTTTTCGGTTTATGTTTTCTTTTTGGTCACGGAACCTTGCTTTGGACGACCCTAAAATTACTACCATAAATTACAATCCTAAATGACTTCCCTAAATGACTACCCTAAAGTACTATCCAAAAATTACTACTCTAAATTACTACCCTAAATTACTATCCTAAAATTACTATCCTAAAATAACTACCCTAAATTACTACACTAAAACTACTACTTTAAAGACCCTAAATTACTACCCTATATTACTACCCTAAATTACTATCCTAAAGCACTATCTTAAAATTACTACCCTAAAATTACTACCCTAAATTACTACCTTAAATTACTACCCTAAAGTACTACCCTAAAGTTACTACCTGAAATTACTACCCTAAATTACTATCCTAAAATTACTACCCTAAATTACTACCCTAAAATTACTATCCTAAATTACTACCCTAAAGTACTCCCCTAAATTACTATCCTAAAATTACTACCCTAAATGGTTATTTAATGGATGATGTTGCTTCTTACAAAAACCTAGTCTTTCTTATTTTGACTATGTAAGAAAGGTTGGAAGAACAGCAGTTACCAAACGCTCTCAAGGCTGGATGGTACTGTGGGCCTATAAAACATTTAAATTTTTTTGTAAAAACATTTTAATAGTAAATTTTGCTTGTGATGAGTTTTTCTCATTGTAATAAAGGTCTCAGGGGAAAGAGCCCGAACCCTCAGTTGATTTGTCAGGTAAAAACATTTAAAGAATGTATAACCCTGCTCTGGTAATACACACCTCACGCAGATGGCCTCTGTATGTAAAGAAGACGGACAGATGTCAGAACCCAGAACCAAGAACAGAACCGAGAACAGATGTCAGAACCTTCATCTGTAACCCAGGGTGTCTCTGTGTGAAACGAGTGGTTGCTATGTAACAGTCACACAGACGGCACACTTCCCAAATTCCAACATCTCAGTGGTCCTCTCCTCACAACAACACAGTCTTTCTCACACACACACAGACTCTTAACAAGGAGATGATTGATAATATCCTGAACTTGTACTCTTCCTGAGAAACGACTAACGTGTGTGTGTTGTGTGGATTTCCATGTTCTATATTCATGTTTGTGTGTATCCATTTTATATATTAATACGCATGTGTGTATACACATTGCTTTATCGTGTGTGTGTGTTTAAAATGTGTGTGTGTGTGTGTGTTTGTCAGTGTAAGACAGAATCTCTGTCTCCGTGGTGATACAACCCATGAACTGCAATATGCTGTTACACTACAAACCCACGCCAAACCTAGTGACTCACACACACACACACACACACACACACACACGTCTGTGTATGCATGCAAATGTGTGTGTCAGTGTGTGTGCCAGTGGGGGTGTGCATGTGTGTGTGTGTGTTCTTTCGTTTCGCAGGATGCATTCATTTCAAACAAAATATTTTAGTTCCAAAATGTTTCAACAAATACAAAAGACAAACCGGGAGTTAACAACTGATAAGACTGTCTATAGGAATAAATACAGGTTCTTCCCTGTCTATTGGAATAAATGCAGGATCCTCCCTATCTATTAGAATAAATACAGGTTATTTCCTGTCTATTGGAATAAATACAGGTTATTTCCTGTCTATTGGAATAAATGCAGGACCCTCACTGTCTATTGGAATAAATACAGGTAATTTACTGTTTAATGGAATAAATACAGGATCCTCCCTGTCTATTGGAATAAATACAGCATCCTCCCTGTCTACTGGACAAAAAACAGATTGTCCCTGTCTACTGGACAAAATACAGCACCCTCACTGTCTACTGGACAAAATACAGCATCCTCACTGTCTACTGGACAAAATACAGCATCCTCCCTGTCTACTGGACAAAATACAGCATCCTCATTGTCTACTGGACAAAATACAGGATCCTCACTGTCTATTGGAATAAATACAGGATCCTCCCTGTCTATTGGAATAAATACAGCATCCTCCCTGTCTATTGGAATAAATACAGCACCCTCACTGTCTACTGGACAAAATACAGCACCCTCACTGTCTACTGGACAAAATACAGCATCCTCCCTGTCTACTGGACAAAATACAGCATCCTCCCTCTCTACTGGACAAAATGCAGCAACCTCACTGTCTATTGGGAGCCTACTTCCTGTTTGGTAGCCTACTAATGTTTCTGATACCTTTTATTCTGATAAAACATTTTGCAACTACACATTGTGTTTTCCACCTCTTATCTATTCAACCCTGTGGAAGAATGACTAATCAATTCAGAGGTAATGATGACTAATCAATTCAGAGGTAATGATGACTAATCAATTCAGAGGTAATGATGACTAATCAATTCAGAGGTAATGATGACTAATCTGTCATTCAGTGAAAGTCCAACGGCTTGATAAAAGCAGGAAACGGTCAGCAAATCACTTACCTATCAATTAATTGATTAATTCATAATGAATGTTATAATAAATGGTGTTAAGTATTATTCAAAGCAACATTTTTGTAGGGAAGGCCTCAGCAGGCGCTGCACACAATGGTTAAAGCTAAGTTGAAGACATTGAGGTAAAACATTGAGGTGACACCGTGAAGTGTAACGGTGAAGTAAAACAGCAAGTTGTAAAATTGAGGTATAACAATGTGGTTTAGCACTGAAGTGAAACAGCAAGCTGTAACATTGAGGAATAGAAATGTGGTGTAACAGTGGAGTGAAACAGTGAACTGTAACATTGAGGAATAACAAGGTGGTGTAGCAGTGAAGTGAAACAACAAGGTTACACATTGAGGTGAATCAGTGAGTTGCAAAAGTGAAGTGACACAGCGTGGTGAAATGGTGAAATGAAATAGTCAGGTGACACAGTGAGGTGTAACAGTCGGGTCTAACAGTGAGTTCAAACCGTGGGGTAACACAGTGAAGTGTAACAGTCGGGTCTAACAGTGAGTTCAAACAGTGGGGTAACACAGTGAAGTGTAACAGTCGGGTCTAACAGTGAGTTCAAACCGTGGGGTAACACAGTGAGGTGTAACAGTCGGGTCTAACAGTGAGTTCAAACCGTGGGGTAACACAGTGAGGTGTAACAGTCGGGTCTAACAGTGAGTTCAAACCGTGGGGTAACACAGTGAGGTGTAACAGTCGGGTCTAACAGTGAGTCCAAACAGTGGGGTAACACAGTGAGGTGTAACAGTCAAGTAATTTGGTGAAGTTCACCAATGAGATGACACAGTGATGTGAAACAGTGGTTTGAATGGTTGACATCCATCATATATGCAATAAAGCATGAGGGGGTGGAGTATTGAGCCAATATACCAAAGCTAAAAACTGTTAGTAAGCACCACGAAGAATCACAAGTGATGCGTCGTAAGAGCAAAAGGCCTGTCTGGGATTTGTGATGTACTGCCATCATACCATGGCCATGCGCTGTGTGAATAGCTCTTAGGCGTGGTATAATGGCCATTTACCACAGCCCCTGTGCCTTATTGCCTACGTATAGTACGAGAGGCTTGGACATGTCTCTCGGTGTGTGTGTCTGTGTGACGGTCAGGGGTACGGTGTAATGCTGAGCAGAAGTTCTAATCCTCTTTAACAGGTGATGACAGCTGGACAACTCCGAGGTGTTGAATGACCGGAGCATGAATGCACTGTGTGTGTGTGTGTGTGTGTGTGTGTGTGTGTTAGTCTAAATGACAGTTAATTTACCAGCAGTTATAATATTTACACTCGCTAGCAGAGACCACCTACCTGGGAATTAACACTGCTTACAATTTGGCTTCAGCACAGCTTGAGTGAGGCGCACACACTCACACAACACACACACACTCACACACCACACACACACTCACACACCACACACACACTCCAGCATATTCTCAAGCATGCAGGAATGTACAAAAACATCTGACTCCAGAGTTATGGATAGTTCATAGCAGACCTGTTCAAACCCAGACTAAACCAGGACAGAAAAAAAGCAGAACATTTCAGAAAGACCAAACCATACCAGACCAGTCCAGACCAAAGCAGACCAAACACACCAGACAACATCAGTTCAAACCAGACCATACCAGATCAGTCCAGACCAAAGCAGACCAAACACACCAGACAACATCAGTTCAAACCAGACCATACCAGATCAGTCCAGACCAAAGCAGACCAAACACACCAGACAACATCAGTTCAAACCAGACCATACCAGATCAGTCCAGACCAAAGCAGACCAAAAACACCAGACAACATCAGTTCAAACCAGACCCTACCAGATCAGTCCAGACCAAAGCAGACCAAACACACCAGACAACATCAGTTCAAACCAGACCATACCAGATCAGTACAGACCAATCAGCACAGATATTCCAGATCAGTACAGACATTTAAAAAAAATATCCAACAAGGCTGAACCTAATAACAAATACTAGCATACCAAAAACGCCAATATCCGATTAAACGGCAGATAATTATTTTTATGTTTTGAAAGTTCACCAAGGAATGACCAGTGATCTGTGTTGGTGCATAAACATGAATGCATTTCCAGCCAACTAACCAGAAAGCCCTTCCTGGATTCAGGGTCCAGAGAAGAGAATATATAATGGGCCACAAATTGCAGCCCTCTAGGCATTTCCCACATACTTAACGCTACAGTGAAATGAAGCCTAATCCAGTCCACTTGGTAAACCAGCAGCCTACTTATGACCAGTCAATCTGAATTTGCACTGATATCGCGTGGTGTTAATGGGCTTGTGCACTGGTGCTGAATCTTCAAATGTTTTTATACACAAGCAGCCATTTGACACAGCGGTGATTTGGTGATAAAATAACTCAAATTAACAATGGAAATTCTCTGAATCATTGAACCCTGTTACAGGTCATTGTCAAGTTCAGTGTATTTCATGCATTTCACGGACCTTTAAAACAGGATAAAAGATGAGGCGGCAGAACGTGCGTTGTTTTCCAAACATTCTGCCAATAACGACAAGTCTCTGGTACTGACACACGTATTCCCAGGGTGAAGGGAACACCCTGCCCTCTACTGACTACCAGCAGGTATAAGAGCGTGCATAAACATAAGCGGGACAGTACGTTCTGTGTGTGCCACAAATGCAGGGTACTATCACAAGATATCACGTATCTGTGGGAGACTTCTGAAACGGAGTGGGCCTAAAAGAGAACGTCCGCAGACGTAGAAGGAAGCTGAAGTAATTCCACCCTCTGGTGGCTTTGTTAACTGACAGACAGAGTTGAGCATGTGTTAGTTTAAGTTCAACTTACTGTCTGCATTTATGAGAAGGGCCCTCCATGCTAACTACCCAGTTCAAGTGACTGGTGTGGGTCTGTGCGGCTCAGTGGGTAAAGTATGGCTCTTACAACGCCAGGATGTGTGTTTAATTCCCACACAGTGACAATGTGAAAGAGACATTTAAATATTCACTTTTCAATGTTAGATACACGATGTTCCTCAGGGTAGCTGCCTTGGGCTTTTACTTTTCAAAAATGTTATACATGTGATGTGTGTGGATGACTCCTCCTGTCAACACATAAAAAGTGTGGCTCTAAACAAAGTCACAGTCAGTATACTAGAATAGGTGTTCCTAAATACATCTTAAACTAGTCTACCTACAATCTGCTCAAAAAGTAAATCGCCGGTTTTCATTCAGATTCAAATGAATAGCGTTTCCCTTTTGAGAATGTTCAGACACTGTTCAGTGATTCTCTTATATTCGTTTAGCAGCAGCAGGTCAAGCACAGTGGTGTCGTGTGCAGAGGACTGGGGTTCGAATCCCGTCCAAATAACCTCAAGTGAGTGTAAAGACCGATCCATGCACCACAAAAATGTTCTCACCTTTTCAAGATTAATGTACTTCGTTATAATATTACTTATCTGTCAAATTACAGCTTCTCTGAATATCATTCAGACAGACAAGATATAGACTAGCTACAGTGTCAGGTCCTGACTACGGGGTGCCTCTAGGCATCTCTGTGTGGCTGGAGGTGTTGGTCAGGGCCTGACTACGGGGTGCCTCTAGGCATCT
>JACXGJ010016197.1:0-12584 GCA_016801105.1 Esox niger
TGTGTGTGTGTGTGTGTGTGTGTGTGTGTGTGTGTGTGTGTGTGTGTGTGTGTGTGTGTGTGTGTGTGTGTGTGGGGGCGGAGATTCTCTGAAGTGAATGGGACAGTAATAAAGATGAGTGACAGCAGATCAAGCCAGAGGTACTTCAAGATGTTCCCGAGACGTGAAACACATTTCAAAGTGGAACAATGCTCTTTGTTTCGATGTCACCATTTTCACTGATTCTGAACTGGTACACACGTACGCACACACACACGACTGGTCTCAGGGATGACATCTGTTCCTCTGTATCACTTCCTGCAAAGAATCAGTGACATCTTTCCATCTCTCTTTTCCTTTGCCTGTGCCAGAGTTCTAGTCGCTGCAACACTCCAATGCGCTCGGGAGCATCAGTGCATGGAAGACTGCACAGGGGTTTGACAACGTGTCACACACTCACCAGGTGTGAAAGAGAAGACAGATGTCAGTCAATCGCAACCTCCCCGAGTGCCGATACAGAACATCTATGAAAAACCCCTGTGGAGAAACACACACACACACACACACACACACACACACACACAGTTTACTGACCAGTGGTTATACAGTACAAGATGGACATTTCTCCACTTGAATGGTTTTAAGTCTAACGATCTGCTGTTCGATACAACAATCGATGGTATGATTTCGTTTCGGCTGTTGGTCTGTGACAAAAATCCGGAATGGTCCTGAGAATTGAAGATGTTGTTTGGAGTTGTTGTGCCATGTCAGCTGGCTGCCTCACTTCTGCGGACTGGAATAACAGCATCTCTCGCTCACAAACGCTAACCCACAGTCACCCCGGTGTCAGAGTGGAAGTGTGCCTGCCACAGACAGACAATTTGCTTGCCCTCCTACAAAGGCCACAGCATATTGAAACTCCAGTAGAAACACCTTGCTAAATTACAGCACACTACATGCAATGCTAGCTGTAGTACACTATGCTAGCTAAAGTGCACTAAGCCAGAGATGTTAAGGCAGATTTCAAACACATGTTAAGGCAGATTTCAAACTCCACTGAAATCCTATTAACGCCCATTGTGGTGCCTTTAGCAACATGGCCTATACATATGTTGTCAATGGGTCATGCAGGGCACTCTGGGTAAACTTTCACAAGAAAGTTTACCCAGAGTGCAATTTTTTTATGTATGAATATGGAAATATAGAATGAAAATATGAAGCTTTTCTAAGCATATAACCTATATTTCCCCAGTTGTCATATTTTACGGCAAAAGGAGATTGAAGAAATTTACAGCATATCACGCTACATGGCTAGAGGTTGGCACAGGAGTCATTTTCATTTCTGGCCTGTCTTGTACTGTAAATGTATTTACCGCATTGTCCAGATCCTGTACTAGTGATAACCGCAGAACTTTCCTGTCTTGTCCCAGTGAAAATGACTTCTGTTTCGTACTTGGTACATGTTTGATTGAACCACTGAATTGTTTTTGCAGGCTGCAACTCAATTTGTTATTTTCTTTAATACTACCTAAAATGTTGCCAATACATGTCACTCTGTCCTTTCTGTTAGTGCACTGTTAGGGATGGATCTGTTGCTGCAGAAAGACAATCCTCTTGTCAAGTTTTCATCTCATGTTGTTTACTAGCTAGCTAGCTCCGAAATGTTAGTGACTTCTGATGTTTGGCTGGTCACTGCTTTAGCTGCATGCTCATTTCGAAAAGGAACATATCATGAAAGTTAAACCCCAGAGGGGAGAGTGGAAGTATTTTATTAATGCGTATACAGTTTGTTTTCAAATTACCCGCATATATACAAATGTTGAACTATACCTTTACCGTGCATTTCTAAGGACTGTTGATTCTGCCCCGTCACGTCCCGTTCCTGGGTCGACCACAACTCTACACCACGTTATACATGCAGTGGACTATGCTAGCTAGAGTACACTAACCCATGCTAAGCTACACCATAACTTTGTGCTTACATACTATGTATAGTTCTCGTCGCTTTTAAAAAATCTGGAATTTTTGTGACAAGCCTTGGAGTTAAGTTTTTTACTCATACGATGGGTTAGCTATGCGACCTGTTAGCATTAGCATGGAGCAATGTTGTGCTAATAATTGGGAAGCGCTATTTAAATGTCAAGCGTCAAGTCTTAGCGGCAGAAGAAAAAGGTAAAAACAAGCTGTTAATAGAACTATGACTTCTAAATGTCAAATTAAAATAATTGTATTATTCTTGTTGGAATGGGACGTAATGCCAGAAACCCTGTCCCTGCTGACCCTGAAAGGAGTGAATATCCATTCTCTGCCATTGTCATTGCTCAGTCTACATAGAACCCAAGCTGATGCTCAAAATGGAACTCAGAGGCTAATTCCCATAGCAACCGATGTGACCGGATCACACACACACACACATTGGTGACTTGTCACAATCTGTCTTGAGCCCCTCACCAAGCCATTACCCAAACACGTGTCCTCCCTTCCCAGTTTGACAGGCAAGGGGAATGCAAATGGTTGCCCTCCTCCCTTTCCCCTTTCCTATATCGCTGGGATTTATGACAGGCTTGCCATTCAGAGGACCCTACCTGTAGGCTTAAGGCCGGGGTAATAGGCCTCATCCATCTTCTCTTCCACAAGAGCAACCTTGGCCCCTCACACACCGCTTTGTATGATTCTCTGGCGAAGGTGTGTCCATGGGACCGCCACTCTCTGGCTTTCCAAGCCATTTGGCTGTTATATAAGGATACGAGTGTGGAGTGGTTCTCCCGTGATTGAAGAGGATGTTTAGTGTCCGTTTATGTTAAGCACCCTTATGCCACCTGGGAAAGCGATGGACGGTTGTTTAATATCAGCTGTACCATTCATACACAAAAACATTGGCAGGTAAATGCCCTTTCAATTATATTCTCATACTTGGAGATATGTTTTGAAAGCATAGGTATAGGTACTTGTTTCACTGTATACCGGCAATCTCACCTTTTCTTCCAAATGTCACAGCAACTCCTCCCTGACTGAGCACAGACACGTGCACACATACACACTAGCATGTCTGATTAGAAACCTTAGTGTGTGCCAGAAAATACGTTTGCATAAAAGTTTGACGATATCCACAGACTGTATGCGCCACATCCTTCCACAACACACACACACACACACACACACACACACACAACCCTCTGTTTACATCCTGTCTCACTGGAAAGCTTTGGTATGTGTGTGATGCAGCATTTGAGAGTTGAAGGCAGGCTTGTCGCCAGCAGTCTCTATTACCAGAGAGGGAGTCTGCTTGGTCCCCACAGACACAAAGCAGTTTACCCACCCACCCTCTCACCCACTCACTCACACGCTCGCTCTCTCTCTCTCTTTCTTTCTCTCTCTCTTTCTTTCTCTATCTCTCTCTCTATCGCTCACACACTCTCTCTCGCTCACACACTCCCTCTTGCTCGCTGACACTCTCTCTCTCTCACACACTCTCTCTCCTCTCGCTCACTGCCCCTGAAACTCATCTTTATATCTCTTTGTTCTTTCATTTTCTTTTTTTTCTCTTCCATTACAATTTGCTTCCTCCTGAGAAAAACAGATCCCCCCTCTCCCCCCTCCATTATGGCTGGTGTGAATGTCCAGAGTAGCTAACACATGTCACTTCCCAAAGATGCTGGCTAATTTGATTTCTATACCCAGCTAGCCAACAGTTCCCTGCACTACTGCCCCAGCAGCTGTTTACACACCAAGCCCAGCCTCAGTAGCTTTCCATGCAAGTAGAAGGTATGGGGGAAAATTAAAAAATAAAGTAGTGAGAGAAAGGTAGACGATGAGGGGTGGAGAAAAGGAGGGCTGAAAGAGAAGTCATGTGATGAACCTCTCCAGAATGTCCGACACCTAGTCTAAAAGTAATCTCCCGCTCTTGCACGTATCGGGGCCAATCACAATGCCAATCTGCATATTTAAGTTTTGTTTCCTCTTAATGGGATATGTCTTTGAAGGAGAGGAGATAGCATTTTGTGAAAATTGCGGTAACTCTACTCTCAGAAATTATGTATTTTTCAGATCTAATTTTCATCGCTTCCTGTCTCCCAGAGCTTGCAGTCTATATATCGGGATGATTTTTCCTCACTTTAAAGTCTGACACTAAACCTGACTGTTTTCACCACCATAATGTTGACACACTGAACCAGATTATTCTCACCACCATAATGTTGGCACACTGAATCAGATCACTGAGTGTTAATTTAATGAACAAAGGTCAACAGTTGATATAACAGACTAGCATGATAATCACGCTTTACGCCTTAGCATTTTTGCCAGATATGTAAATGATGTTTATTTAGGATGCCATCAGCTTTCTGCCTTGTTCAACTCTAGTATACCTGTTCTCCAGTTGACTGATTTATTTAGAATAAAAGACAAAAAAGAGAGCAAAGTTAACCTCTGTTGTGTGTGCGTGCGTGTGTGCACGTGTTTGTGCATAGGCATGTGCTGCTATATTGGATTGGTCAGTGTCATGTCTTAATTTATTGTGTGCGTTCGTGTGCGTTTGTGCGCGCGTGCGTGTGCGCGCGTGCGTGCGTGCGTGTGTGTATGTGTGTGTCAGCGTCAGCATGTTTCCATGCATGTGTGTGATGTTGATCTCAGTCTCTGCAGCCCCTGTCTCCTTTGATTGGTGGCCATGAAGAAGTTTGGTCTCTTTATCTGTCTCTCCCTGCTGTCAGGCCACTGGCTCGTTGTTTACTCACTAACAAAAGCCCTGCTTTATACTGTCCCTTTGCTTTATCAGCACCTCCCCACAACCATACACCTGATAGAGGAGCGCACACACACACACACACTGCTTCCAGCAACAGATTACCTGCATAAATAAACCATGATTCGTCTGGTGGGAGTTGTTTTTTTCTGCAACGCAGGGTTAATCAATAGGATTGTTAAGTCTTTTGACTGTCTCACCATCAATTACATGCAAGCAGTAGGGCTGGGGCAGTGGAGGGCTGCAAAATCAATGTGTTAAAAATGAATCTGGCTGGATGGATGGATAGGTGCTTTGTGAAAGGGAAGGTCCTTGTGAAGTTTGAAGGGCAACTGGCTCCTGGGGGAAGAGGGACACTCTGAAGAAAGATGATATCAGGGGAGGGAGGAGGTGTTGGGGGAGGTTAAAACGAAAATGAAGGAGGGATAGAAGAAAAGGAGTGCAAAAGAGGCAGAGTGGAGGGTGGTGAGAGAGGCAAGAGAGAGAGGTAGAGAAGGGGAGGAGAGGGAGAAGAGGAAGAGGAGGAGGAGGGGAAGAGGAGACTGATGGAAGGTAATTGGAATAGTGAGAGGGTTTGAAGCAGGGGAAGGGATGATGATGAAGAGGAGGGAGTCGGACAGGGAGAGGGTTGGAGCAAAGGGAGGGATGATGAAGAAGAGGGAGTCAGGGACTGGGAGAGGAGGAAGAAGGGTGGTGCGAGGGGGAGTCACACTTATTATTTTAGTTGTTACTTGCTGCCTCTGCTAGGCACAACCCTGGGAGTCGTGGTCGGTTCCCTGGGAGTCATACCTTCTATCAGTCTTCTCTTCCTCTCCCTCTCCTCCATTCTCAATCCTTCTCTACCTCTATCTCTCTTGCCTCTCACCACCCTGGGAGTCGTGTTCGGTACCCTGGGAGTCGGATTCGGTACCCAGGGACTTGAATTCCCAGGGATCTGTAGGGCTGGTAATACGGAGTTGTGCCTTGAAGGTATAAGTATAAGTATAGAGTATAAGACATTGTGGTCTGATTTTCTCTCTCACTGGCTCTCTCTTTGGCTAAGTGTCTCCTGTTGTATACAGCCATGAACATCCATCTTATTGGGATTCCTAGAAGAGAGATACATAGCTTCCTGGTGGATTTGACTATTATTCTGATCAGGTTTAATCTAGGCAGCCACGCTGATACAGCTATGTCATTCATTTCTGTGTAATGAACTTACGCGCCCCCCCCACAGCCCAACCCCCTCCTCGTGTACAAACAAAGATTTCTGGGTGGACTCTCCCGCCTTTCAGTGGAATATATGCGGCACTTTAAGTGCCTCGATTACGCTTTCAAGAATTCGAACTGACGCCTTTCTGTGTGCAATCAGGGCACAAAAGATACATTTCAAAGTGGCAGCACAGGCCCATTTCCATTGTGATTGTCCTTCCTCTGGCTGGCGGTTGGATGTGTCTCATCGGCAGGTACTCAACCTGCAGCTCATGAAGGGTGAAGACGACAACTCTGAAGACTCCTCAGACATACTATCCAGCTGAGCTCCTTGTCTGTCAGGCCAGTAATTACAGTCTACAATGGTCACTGTGTGACACACAATGGGCTCCGAATTGCACAGTTGCACGCATACAGTGGGAAAGTGCACTGCAGATGTAGAAACTGTGTTTTAGTGAGAGGACCCCGTCTTCGACCCTGGCTTTTTAGAGCCAGGTGGGGTCAGGACAGTGAAGGCTGTATTGGTGAGGAGAGTATCTATACAGATGGTACAAATCGCATCGGTCATGGCATATGGTCTTGTGATATTCCAAACTTAAAGGCGCATAAAATATTGTGGTAACTGCAGAAATTTACCAGCACACAGTTATTACTGCATTAGTTGCATGGCAAACTAGGGCATCTGGGAGTGCCGTGTTCCCTTATAAGGGACTGTACAGGCACTCTTGTCCTCACCGGAACACCATGTAGCATTTATGGGGAAAGCTGTACTTGCTTTCTGCTCAGTGTTCCTGGTGGAATGGATGTCTGGGTGGCAAGCCGTGGTCCCCTTTCTCCTCTCGGCAGCACGCAGTGACACTGCTAACAGTACCTCACCTTTGCGCGTTTGCACAACACGGCACTCTGATCCCGTGTTCAGGACATTGAATAAAGAAGTTGTTTGCGTTCTTGTTTCTGTCTCTTTTGAAATCCATCACTGATCCCTTCTATGTACGCACTTTTAATGTTCGAAACAGTATGAGATATCCAGCCAAATGTGGGATTACGACACAGCAGAACTCAGGCCCTCGCAAATATTTGCGGGGAAAAGGCTGTACAACAACAGACAATTTGAGATTAACAAATGAGTCTGCCATAGCGAAAAAAGGTCAAATTCTGATTGGATGTTAGACTTCCTGTAAAAGTGTGCAGAGTAGGGTCTGTTCATTTAGATATCCTTTTTTCAGCTCTTTTGTCTACTTATCTCTGTGATAAATGTAGTTGGCTGCATTGCTGGCTTTAGCGGGAGCAGGGAGTCGATGACTTTGCGGAGACCATTCGGGACCTGCGTAATGTTCTGATTTTGGTGATTAATGCCATAAATCTAAAGGGTATAAGTGACTGGCTTGTCAGAATCAGATTTCTGCCTGTAAAATTCCTTCCCTGACAGCTTAATTACAAGACTGCTGATTAAGAGGTGCTTCCAGCGCCCGTTGTTTTAATCTCAGCTCTCTAATACTCAGAATATCACTATACTGTCAATTATGAAATACTCTATACTTACATATTTGGATATTCATATGAAGCCCGGGTTGAAATCGAGTCCTATCCATGAACTGAATGCATTTTCTCAATGTCAGCAGTAAGAGCTAGGGACATAAAGTGGAAGACGGTGCACCACTTTGCCTGTCAGTCAGTGTTGCCATCTGTAACATGGAATCTCCCAGGTTTTATATCTGACAGGATTTTTGTCACAGTGCTTGTGAACATGGAGAGCATTAGAAAATTGCAGTTGAATGGGTTCTGCCTTCTCATTGGCCGCTTCCGTCTCCAATTCGAGCGAGGACTCCTCATCCGAGTCTACCGGGGATCACCAAATTGCCTATCTTGTGTCTCCTGTGGTCCGAGAACAGCATGGACCATGTATCTCTAACTGAAGTGTTAGTGTGCTAAATTCAACTGCCAGTTGAACCCGCATTGGAGATGTGCCCTGTTACCATGCTCTGAGTGGTCCCCCCCCCGGGAGAGGATGGAGCTCAGAGGGCCGCAGTCATGGCTGTCTTATCAGCCCTGATGGGTAGAGTGCCTGGGGGGGGGGGGAGTCTGTCGGGACAGAACATGGGTCAGTCCTTGCCCCATTACTGTAACATATCTTTAAAACACAGAACATTTTCCTGTGTTGATCTTGAAACAGAATCCCAGTGTAATAACCAATGTTGATTGTGAGAATTGGTTTGGAAATTAACCAAGGGATTTTTTTAAGTGTTCATTCAAAAGGCATTTTGATAGTAAAAAATTTACACTTAGAAATGTACCCAGAATCACATTGTTACGCTTAATAACCAATGTTGGCACTGCAGTGGGGGCAAACAGTGCCCCCCCCTCCCCCGTTTATACCTTTTTTCATGTGTGACCCAGGCTGTGATAATAAATCTTTATGATAGACTCACCCATGTCCTCTGACCCCTCCCGCATCAACAGACCCAATGCACGGCCCCCGGCAACTGGAGGTGGTGGACATCAAGTCCAAGCAGATCACAGTACGCTGGGAGCCCTTTGGATACAACGTCACCCGCTGCCACAGCTACAACCTGACGGTTCAGTACCGCTACCGGGTCGGCAGCAAGGAAGAGGCCCGGGAGGAGGTGTGCTATGACACCTTGAGCGTGGCTCCGCAGCACACCATCCGGAACCTGTCACCCTTCACGAATGTCAGCGTCAAGCTGGTGCTAAGAAACCCCGAGGGCGTCAAGGAGAGCTCAGACGTGGATGTGCTGACCGATGAGGATGGTGAGTGGGGGAGAGGAAAGTTGAGGGTTCAGGGATGGGTCCTGTTGTTCACTAGCACACGCCCAGGATGCACTGATGCTTTTGTAATCTAGATGGCATGCACCGGTTGGTAGAGATTTGGGGGGACATTTTATTTCAGATCTTTTCATGAGTTGTTATATTTTTTGGATAATGTGAGTTTGAGGTCCTCTAATTAATTTTCCCGAATGTATTGAATACAAAAAGATGTCCTGCCAGCGGTTCCAACACTTTACCTTTAAATGTTCAAGGTCACCATGGGGCCTGGGAGAGAACACAAAGCATGAGTAGACGGCTTTCTGTAAAGGTTTTCTGGTTATTTGAAAGCACTTAAATAACCCTATTTTAATACACTCCTATTTCTACTTCTGGGTTGTTTTCTTTGTTTCTTCAAAGAGAACCCACGCTCAAGGCCATTTGTAAATTGCAATATCATTCCATTCTTCAATAGCTAGCCATCTGGAGGTCAGTCAAATGAATATCAAACGTTCAAAGGATCTGTAATGGATTTATCTGCATGATAAAAATCTGAACTTTTCAAAACATGGGTATGTTTTGGATGCATTTATGTTGCAATACTTTTCAAAAAATAGGAGAAACAAAAAAATCCTTTGACCCTCTTGTAAGGGAAAGGAATGGTTTCCTTATTATTGTTATGACTTTTTTCCCAGCAAGTAAACACATTCTTTAGCCATCCTTGAGAATACCTCTATTTGGTTTGGTTCTGATACAATAAACTGCACAATCTGAGAACCCAATGACTCCAGAGTACCTCAGGCCGGCCTTTAAAGCTAGTGAAAGAACCCACGCTACGCTGTGCTCTCACCAGGGGCTTAAAGCCAAATTCCATCAAATGTTTGTCATTGAGGTACAGACAACAACAGAATGTACTTTCAGGACCTCTTTGGGGCGATTGATCGACACCTGCACAGCCATTAGACCTCAGATCATTCTTCCTGCCATACTTTGCGCTCTAATGCGGAGTATGGCCAACCAACCGTGGAACCTTTGTGAATCACGACGCCAATTCACGACGGTTTTAGGATGTTGAAGCGGCTCGATATTGAAAATGGTCGATATTTAATTTGGTTTGAATTTATTTCCCTTTCTCCTCTCCTCCTTAGTGCCGGGCCCTGTGCCGCTCCAGTCCATCCAGGGAAGCACGTATGAGGAGAAGATCGCCTTACGATGGCGGGAGCCTGTCCAGACCTACGGCATCATTAAGCAGTATGAGGTAAGACCATCTGGGGAAACTGCTGAGTCCATCCGCCCACCCTGGCCCAGCTCTCACTCTCTCCATTTCCCTTGCTCTCCAACACACATCTATCTTGTTTCTGGCAGGACCCGGGCGGCTCCCATCTTTCATTCACTCCGGGCCCTTAATTATCTAATAAATCCAACCTAATAACCCCAAGGCTTGCGCGCATTGAGGCTTGTTAACACAATCTATTATCCATTGGAACCCCTGGCCCAGCGCACCCGACGCCGGCCCAGAGTGGAGATCATCATGCAGCGGGCATAGAATTAAGAACACTGTGGTGGTTAGTTAGGATACAGCTTGTTGCCTGGTTTGAGCAGGTTAGTCAGAGTGCCATGTTAGTGTGTCATGTTAGACAACACAATGCAGTCTGTATGAAATGTGTGACCGTATCCCTCATTAGTGGAACGTTTTGCATTCAAATTATTTTATTTTGAGCCAGTCAGGCAACTGTATGTTGATCGCAGCATGTGGCATAGACACAGTGAAGCTTGCTGATCCTCATTTGTCAAACATCATTTAGTATTTAGATAAAGCATTGTCAGGTTTAAAATACCCCTTAAACCACAGTGGCGCCGAGACAGAAACATCTCTCAATCCATATGTTGAAGCAATTGGGTAACAACATTCATCTCAAAAGAACCAGTACGACCTGCAACTCAAACATAGCCGTGTAGCGGTTTGTTTTCTTATAGTCCAGGCGTTCACATGCGTGTTTGTTCACAGGCAAAATGCTAAGTAAAAATCCATAGTAATATGTGTCTCTTTCCGCAGCGTTTACCTTTTCCTTTGACATCACAGATGCACTATGGGGGCTTTTCAGTGAATTAAAATGAGCCATTGTACCAGAATCACATTTGGGATAAAATTACTCAATTAAGCTGTCAGATGTGCACATAATAAAATTACATTCCCCAACTGAGCTGCAAATGTGGTCCAGTTGAAAGAATGGATGAATCAAACGTTCTTTTTCTTCTGCCTTATTAGATGCTGACAGAGTCAACCCTGTTATTATTGTCTTTGGCTGACATTTAGCTTGTCTACTTTGGACTTGTGTTTCTGACTCTGAGCCACGCGCCTGTCACTCACTGTCCTTTAAATTCAGGGTCGGAACATGTTCATTGGGCTTTATACTCCTCTCCGTACGGCTGGTGGCACAAACAAACTTTAGTAGTTCTACTGATGCCTTGACGGCGAGGACATCCGGGACGTTCTCCAAACAGGGCTCGGTTTGGAGCGGACTGGCCTAGGTGAAGGTGTCATCTTACCATTAGTATCCCCTTGTGGCACCCCCCCAAAAAAAAACATGACCACCGTCACCATGGCAACATATCCTCCCACACAAAGGGAGAGAGATGGGCGCACACATCGCCAGTGCGTCTGGTGTGTGATAATACATAGAGGCTCTACGCTGCCTGGCCAGTGAAATGATCCCTCCCTCCCTCTTGATAAAGACTAATGGCCTTGCAGAGCCCTGAGCACCAGCATTTCACACCCGATGGATACGAATGACAGCAACGCCACTCCAACCCTCCCTTTTGTGCTCCTTAATTGGGGAATCAGAACAGAATAATAATGGAGGCTTTCCATTAGGAGAGACCGAATGATTTATTTAAATGAAGCGTTTCAAGACCCACAGAGAGAGAGAGAGAGAGTTGATATAGTTATGGGAGGGAGGGGGACGGGTTTACAAGCGATTCGCTGCTCTGCTGCTCTCACTTTTCAGAAAGAAATATCTTGAGGCCTCCAATCTCCTGCTCTCAGCATTTCCCGCTCCCTAAACCCTTGCTCGTTCAATCCATCCCAGAAATGAGTGTTGTGTTATCTGTCCCCACAAATACCTTCCTTTTCCAACAGTGTGTTGTATTCTGCAGGTACAAGACAATGACAGACTTGAGTGATGATGCTTCTATGAAAAGTTCAGGCCCCGTTTTGCTGTCATAGGAATGGACCCCGGGTGCCACTCCAACTGATGTACACCCAGGGCCAGCTCAAAGCATAAGCAACCTAAGCGGTCTCTTAGGGCCTCTGACTGCTAGGGGGCCTCCAACTGCTAGGGAGCCCTCAGTTGATAGGAGAGAGGGGGCTCCAAAGAAAAGAGCCGGCACAGTGTACACAATTAGATCATATACCAGAACTTAACAGTAGCTGTCAGCAAAGCGTGGATGGCGCTTTGTTTTGGACCTTTCCTATTAGCTTGTAATGTCCAGCCAGGTAATCTAGGTTGTGTGCCTATCCTCAGATCTCTTACAAGGCCCTCAGCTCCTTTGACACGGAGTTTGACCTCACCAACCAGAGTGGGAAGGTGTTTAAGTTCAGCAACGAGACGTCCCATGTGTTTGTGGGCCTCTACCCTGGCTCTACCTACTCCTTCACCATCCGTGCCAGCACCGTTAAGGGCTTTGGACCCCCAGTCATCACGCAGTTTACCACCAAGATCTCAGGTGAGCAGGACCAACAACCCGGACCAACAATCATCTTGGACAATCTGTATTGTAGTGACCAGAATGCTCCAGGAGATCCCCAGCATAGTGGCTGCTGTGTGGTACCGGTTGTCTGTGTCTGTTTATGTGTGCTTGCGCTCTGTTTCCCCGTCTGCCTCGCTCTGTTTCCCCGTCTGCCTCGCTC
>JACXGJ010016198.1:0-12580 GCA_016801105.1 Esox niger
GCCGTGGTGCTCACCTGCCTGTACACAACCTGCTCTTACATGGGCAGTGAGACCGGCTACCCCCTGAAACCCTTCCTGGTGGAGCCCTGCAAGAAGACCTTCTGGGCGCGCTGTATATCCATCTCCAATGCGCTCAGTGGCGAGATGCTCCTGATGAACACCGACCGTAACTTCTTCGGCAAAGTGTTTGCTGAGCTGAGGAACCAGAGTAAGAAGGAGGACCTGTTCACTGTGTATTTTAGTCAGTGATGGGAGGCAGGGGGTGGCGAGGAACGGGATCCGGGAACCGGAGGTTGTGGTGGTAGGTTTCGCTGCTCTGTTGCATTTCAGGGGACAGGTGGCAATGTAGTGCCCCGAATAGCCACAATACATGCAGCTATTGCTCTCCCTTCGCCGTCTCTGCTCGGCTCCGTCGGTCTAGAACCAGCCCAGACGCACCGGCTTGGGATCAGTGCTCCTGGGCCCTGTCCTCAGACTCGGGCCGTGCAGGCATCTGCGATGACGGGTGTGTCACCAACTGCCTTTCTCTGTTGCGCTCCCGGGCACGGTTACCCATTCGGATAGCGAGAGCGATAAGGCCATCCAGGCTGTCTGGTTCGGGATGCGAGACCAGCTCGTCCTTAAGGCGGTCACTCAAGCTGTGCGTAAATGCCGCCTGTAGGGACTCCCCAACCCATCCACTCTCAGCAGCCAGGGTGCGGAACTCCACGGTGTATTCGGCTACGCTCCGTCGCCCCTGGCGCAGCGTAAACAGGTGGGCCGGGGCGTCCCTCCCTCGGATCGGGTGATCGAACAACCTGCTCATCGCCTTCGTGAAACAGGCATAGGACCGGGTCTTCAGATCCTGTCGCTCCCAGAGAGCCGAAGCCCATTCCAGGGCGGGCCCGCGGAGCAAACCAACCAGGTAAGCTATCCTGGCGCTGTCAGTGGCGTAGGTTAGGGGTTGCTGCGCGAACACCAGGCTGCACTGCAACAGGAAGGAACGGCACCATCCCAGGTCACGGTCGGGAGCAGGGACCCAATCGGAGGTAGGCAGGGCGAGGGAAGAGCAGTGGGTAGAGGGATTGGAGTCAGACAGGAGCGGAAACTGATCAACGGCAGAGGTACTGACCGGTGGCAGGCAGAAAAGTTGGGGACAGGCAGTGGATCGGTACACGAGCGGTGGCAGAAGTTCAGACAAGGAGCAGGCAGAGTAGTCGGGGGCGGGCAGATGGTCGAAGCACGGGCTGTCAGCAGAAGTACAGGCAGGGAGTAGACAGAATAGTCGGGGACAGGTAACAGGGCGGTACACGGTAAATCCCAACCGAAAGTAAACTGGAAACTGACTGAGAAGCGCATGCAACTAACGACCATGATCCGGCAGGGAAGGGATGGCAGAGAGCTGTGGAAATACTGTGGGTAATGGGGTGATTGGGAACAGGTGCGTAATTGGAAGACGAGCGGGTGTGTGAGTGGCCCTGGAACGTGAGGACCTGCCTCCGTGAGATAGCGGAGGTGCGGGCGTGACAGTTTTTACTATAATTTGCCACTATATAGCGCTGGTTCCAAGTAAATTGCCAGTGCCTAAGGAGTGCAACAAACTATATTAAAAAGTATAGAAATATAGTCAATCTACAGCTGTATGACGTCAGTAGTGTGTTTCAGAGCATCACCCAAAGGAAAAGGAACCTTACAGTATTTTACACACACACACACACACACGCACACACAAACATCCAGACACACAATTATCAAACAACAATCAAAAGGGCACTAGTTGAGTCTGTGGAGAAAAAGATAAGTATCAACTAAGATTATTAATTGTGATCAACTCATTCTGTTAATTGAGATCAACGAACAGTGTTAATTAAGATCAACGAATACTGTTAATTAGGATCAAATATTGCTGTAAGCAGAGATCAACTAATACTGTTAATGGAATGTCAGGAAATGTAAGTTGTGTTGTAAGGGCATCCTGTAGACAAATAGTAAATACATTCTGACTGCAATCCAAACCCACCCCAGGGTCAATATATATATGTCACTGGCTTCAACCATCTCACAACACATGCTGTTACAAAGTAAAAGCTCACATTTACGTTTAACAATCAAGCCAACAGTACAGTGACTTCAGAAAGGGTCCCAAAAAGGAAAAATCACTGTAATTCGTAGTGCTTTTCAGTCAAATATAAAAAGCCCAATTCAAACACATCAATGACAACGTCGCTCATCTTCTTCAAGTATACTGGTAATGCACACCAATTGCATGCTATTTATCAAAAGTAATTCCCACACTATCTAATCTCTTTATTAACAAATAGAAGCAGTTACCAAATAAAGTTGTATTGGCTAAACTTGGTTGTGCCTTCAGTATCCATCAAGCTAGGAAAGTTGTGAAATGCTAGGCTGCTTAAAAAGTAAGTTCTTTAAAGTTGCACTACCTGTCCCACACTGCAGCTACAACACTTTGTCATCCTGAGCAACCCTACCATAACGCGTCTGAGTGTGAAGACATTCCATAGAAACCAAGATCACTGCCTGCCTGGCTTCACTTTACAACAAAAAACATCACAATGGCAATAATGCGAGTAGGCGACCTTGAATCCTATAAAACCTTTGCTGTAGACAATATTAGACATCAGTTGACTTCTTTAATTCAGCCGGCTCATTGGTAGGTACTGGCATGTGCAGAATTGCTCTAGGTTTGCAAAATTTTGGGGGTTTCTTGCATGAACTGCTGGTTTCCCTTCAGCATCTTAATTGAGTTTCAGGATATAGACTTCATATAAGTTGCTTTTGGGAGCTCCTCCACATGTCAGGAAACAACACTCGT
Source organism: Esox niger (assembly GCA_016801105.1). Taxonomy (NCBI): domain Eukaryota; kingdom Metazoa; phylum Chordata; class Actinopteri; order Esociformes; family Esocidae; genus Esox; species Esox niger. Next base: position 2,813 of record JACXGJ010016198.1, read on the forward strand.
TCTTCTTATACCTGGTATCATGTAAGTAAATTGAGTCAAGAGCCACTAATTTCATATTATTTTCTATAGACACAAAATATGTGCATGCTTTGGAGGAGTGTCATAGTAGCAATTGGTTTCTCATAAATGAAACATACCTATAATGCCATTGCATATAGTACTTTGTGCAGACTAAAAAAAGTGGTTCGAAAAAATACAATGTTTTTTCTGTGATGTTAAGCACTGTGCTTATTGGACACTCTAGCAGTCAAACCACTTAGCTTGACCTACTTTCTGTTCAGTAAATCTGGGGTTAAACAGAAGACAAGATGTAACCATCAAAAGAACACTTGAAAACAGTCAAGACCAACAGTATTGTCACATGGGTAATTTTATTGATAGCATAAGTGCTTTTGCTTTAACAATGTATTCGGCGTTTATCGAAAACAGTGCAAAAAAGTAAACACAAAATGTTCATTAATTTTACCTGATACCAAATACCATATAAGCTACAGAAATATCAATCTGAATTCATCTGAATGCATGCATGCATTCATTAGATTAGCATCAGTGTTTTTATTCACAAGCGCCTGGTACCAGAGCAGGCACGTCACCAGACTCAAAACTCTCGGGGGCTCAGACAAGGCAATCCAGGTCTTGGGGGGATGGCATTTGTGTAATAACATTAGCTATAATTCTGTGGGCTATTCAATTATTTGTTATTACAGAGCGAATGAAATAAAGTGCATGTTTCTGACGACTTACAGTGTCAAGTCCAAAAAAAACACTTTTTGATTTTTTATATTTGTAAATCAAATGATTTCTCTTTGAAACACAACTGGAATGCCCATGCTTCGACAACGCACAATAGCAGTGTCGAGATAACTATAGGTTAGGACTGAACACAGATATTCTGTACATAGCCTAACCTTGGAAGAATTGACAATGCAATGGGAAGTCCATTTTTCCAAGGTCATGTTCAGAACAAAGGTGTCTTTCCCACATATACTGCAGAGTATATTCAAACAACAACATAAGCAAACATTTACTAGTAGAAATTATTGTTTGCATTATTTTATATTCACATCCTTTATTCATTAATTTAGTATTTTTCATGGTTATGTTGTTACAGATGCCACTCAGTCTTGCCTATGAGGCCCAGAAATCTTGCAGGTGGTATAGCTGCCCATTCGTCTCAGCAAAATACCTTCAGGCAGTGTCGTCGTAAGACCTGGGCGTCCGGGGCTATATCTTCAGATCTTTATCTTTATGGATAGCCCTGGATCTAAATTAACAAAACAATTATAATAAAACATTTGCCCCATATCCATTAATCTACAAATATGTGCATCATGATAATGTTTGCGTACACACTGCTAGAATGTGCTTCCAAATATTCTTCTAGCACATACAATCAGAACATTGTACTTTCTCCCCAGAGTGGCTCGATGATATTAAGGTCAGGAAACTGTGATGGCCACTCCAGAACCTTCACCCTTTCTGCTGTAACCACTGGAAGGTCAACTTGGTCTTGTGCTTAAGGTCATTGTTTTGCTGGATAGTCCAAGAGCATCCCATGTGCAGCTTTCGTGCAGAAGAATGCAAATTGTCTGCCAGTATTTTCTGATAACAGGTTGCATTGATCTTGCCATTAATTTTGACTCCCTGTGTCTTGTCAAAAGCTCACACAACCCCAAAACCTCAGTGAGCCACCACCACACTTTAAAGTGGGGATGGTATTCTGTTCACTATAGGCCTTGTTGACACCTCTACAAACATAGTGCTTATGGTTGTGACTATTAATCTCTACTTTGGTCTTGTCACTCCAAATTACATTGTGCCAGATGCAGTGAGGTGTGTCAAGTTGTTGTCAGGCATATTGTAACCAGGCTTTTTTGTGGCATTGGCGCAGGTACAAACGATATTCGTTACCACTAGAGTTATGCATTGGCGTTAAAATCAACTCAACAGTCCCAATACAACCACCAGGAGAGACCGGCTAAGTCGTGCCATTCACAGCCTATTCATTTAGGAAGTTGTCTATTTCTAAAAACCCTTCTCGGTTTTTCCATAACTTATTTATGTCACCTATAGACAAATCTAATATGCCAGTAATCTAGGAGCTATGCATCGTCGTTGAAATCAAGCAACCGTGTATTAGGCCAATATTCAGCGATTCGTGTGGATGTCCTCTGAACATCGCAAATTGGTTCCATATCTGTTTTTATATGTTGTACATCACCAAAATGAGGTCAAAATGAAAACTACATTCGAATGGAAGTGTGAAGTGTTGTTTCATTTTCCTTTTGTACAGTTGTAGGAGAGTTTGAGCCTGTAACATCATGTGCTAATAGACTATCAATATGTTGCAATAAACAATTTAATTACTCTCTCCCTTGACAACCGTGTACGCAAGTTATTATTACAACCACTATACGACATGGCTGATTTCTAACAATTTTGGTACCGTGACCGGATAGACAAGTTTTAACGATTCTACTGATCCTCAATTGGAGAGCTAAGAGAGAGGAAGAAGTTGTTTTTCCCGGTTACTGGTTGCTGAGAACAACTGAACAATGAGTCGTGAAACTACGCCATATAACGAACTGTCAAGATTGCAAAAGTGTTTGGTAGTCGAAAAGACCTAGTCACTCCCTGGCTATGCCGCAAATAAAATCGTGTTAAATATCTCTAGGGGCAGATAAATTGGAGAGAAGTCCTAGTTACTCCCTGACTAGGCCGCAAAACAAATCGTGGTAAATATCTCTAGGGGTAGATAAATTGAAGAGAAGCCCTATGACGACCAGACTAGGCCGCGTTTTTTATCGTGTGGAATCTGTCTGCGGGTGCGGATAGTCCGTCTCACGTTGGTGGGGCGTTGACCGGTGTGCTGAACTGTATTTCGAGTCGACATAGTAGGATCCTGTATTTTAAGGATTAGAGTGATATTGTATTTTCGGCCGTTATACACTGACTTGTACAAGTAAAAATATAATGCCGTCCAGTTGAACACATGCAACAAGAGGACTGCAGCCTCTGACGCGCACGATGCGTTCATGTTTCATAATCAGGGCACAAATAGGACACCATCAAGAACGAAGAGGATCATTAACAACGATGCCTGGAATCGAAATGGACAGAAAGAAAAATAAAGTTTTCCGGTTTAACAAGATGGATTCCGAGGAAGTTGTATATGGCCAGATGGCGAGTGTGGTACATTCAAAGAGAAAAGACAACGGAAAGTTAAGATGGCCAAGAAAGGACGACAGTCGTAAAGCGAGACAGGTGACAAGCCGAATGGACTCAAATTAATTCTGTTTCACCACCAGGCAGACCGACAGTAGTCTCGAGATGGAGTCTCTCTTATGGTATCCTGGAATTATGGACGATACTAGGAACTGACATAAGCTTTCATAATCATTGATTCATAGAGTTCTTAAATGTTAATTTCCTAAAATGTGTCGTACCTAACCATTGAATGAAGCGGGAACTTATAAAGGAAACCTGATCACCTTCCTCGGTACTAGCCAAGCTTATTTAATTAAATATTACATGTAGTTTGAAAAGCACTTTGATGGTATATAGCATGTTTTAATAGGCATTCGAAAGTGCCTGTTTTGTTCTTTTATGCTTGAATATGTTTTAATGGCTATTCAAGAAATTGCCTGTTTTGTTGCGCTTTGTCATGTTCACTATGTAATTTGGAGTCAAACGTATTTATTGCATTGATGATAATGTTTTAAATAGTTAGGCCTCAATGGTCTAATGACAATGTGGGTAGGCTTTAACAGGCCCACTACATGGTGACTATCTACATTTCGCTAACACACGTGGGTACATCAGAAACCTAGTGATGAATTCGAAATTGGTACAATGATTTTCTAATCTGGTAAAATAGTCTCATGGTTTAAAAGGTTAAATAATTGTGTTTTTGCTCTCCTTATACATTGTATAAGTGGTAGAATCAAGAATCCACATAGTCTAATGTTAGGCAGACACGCGGTGTCCCATGAGGACTGATTTATATATTTTTTAATCCAATATAGTTATGGCCTTAAAAAGACGGTTATACAGCTAAAGCGAGTTTACTCCCCCCAATAAATTCGATGTATTTTAAATGCTGAATTTAGTTAATAATATAGTTTCTCTTATTTGTATTTACCAATGATAACTGGGATAATACTGTTTAAACAGACGCCTGTTACTCGTTAATGGAGTTTAAATTCTAAGATGGTAAATTGACTCTGTCTACATCTCCATTCTTAAAGAGTTTCCTTAATTTCTACCGTAATGTTGAGTTGCTGTGTAGATAATGATAAGCACATTTTTACAAACAGCTAAAAAATATTAGATGAGTAGGACACTAAATCTTCAGTTAATGAATGATGTCGCCTAAATTGAAAGGATAGTCTGAGGACCATGTCGGATTTTTAAAGTGTGGGAATTTAAATTCCATATACTTTAAACAAAACATTTGTCCTTTATGGCCTACAAGCAACTGGGTAAGGTCCTGAACTCCAGGAAGGGGGGCAGACCCCCTAGGATGGCCTCTGCTTTTCCCATTAAAAGTAGCCTATTACTTAGGGTTAAAATTGAATGGTCAGACTGGTCTCAACTATGGTAATTTCACCAACACAAACATATGCAGTTTTGGGATAATGAAACATTAAGAGAACGCTAAAGATATTTTCCTCTCAGTAGTTTTAATGTTGAAATGTATGGTTTTCAATCCAACTGAAGTGAGGGTAGAGCCTTTAAGTCTTTCCCAATTTTTGCTGATAGAACAATCAACAGAACCACAGACATGGTAAAAGAAAATGCATAAAGGTTGTGATTAAGGGTTCGACCACCACTATTTGGAATAAACACTAATGTATGTTTGTAAATTCCCCAAAATCTAGGAGGTCCATCAAGACAAGTTTGAGTGCCATAATGTAGTTTGGCCATTGTCCTGTAAAAATGCTAAATATGTGTGCTGTAGCTATGCTAATATAGTTGCCCGAGTGGTTGCAGTGGGTACACCACTGGACCTGGAGTTTTTCCACTCCTATAATTAATTTGTGCAGTTTTTCCACTGAGGGGGCGGACCATTTTTTAGTCAGGCATGTGCCAAGTAACTGCATGATAGCCAATTTCGCAGACCTGTGTGATGGTACTGTGGTAAAGTCAAATTTGATAGCTGTTTAGCTATGATAGACACATTTGTTAATCGGTTATATGGTTTGTAATTCCTTTGCACAAGCGACTGTGTTGTCTTTGAAGGTGTTAGTTGATGCTTGTGTTATTTTAACGTGTTCACTTTTGTTTTGATGTATATACAGGATGCAACTCCTTATCGAATGGATTAGAGATCCATCCCTACAACCAATTCTCTAGTTTTTCCATGTCCGTCCTGAAAAGATGGCCAGTGCGGGTTCAGGATGGCGTCTCCTGTGACCTTATTTGTCATTGTTCTGCATTCACTCATGGTGTCACTTTCCATTGACTCAATGAAGTGAAGGCAGGGGGGATGTATGGTATGATATGATAATTGATTATGATTGGAAAGTGTTGACCTTAGGGCTCAAAGCAAATCAAATTGGTAATTATAAGGAGTTCAATAAAAAACTGAGTTTTCCTGTTTGCATAGTTATAACGGAGCATCTGCATCTGTTATGTTTTACATTTTCCATTTACAGGATGTTTTCCATTGGTTTATTTGTAGATTGTATTTTTATAACAGTTTTATGGATGAATAGTTGATCTAACCATTTCTGATTTGGCTATGCAAAGTAAAGTCTGACAATCTTATTCCACTGCTAGCTGCTATCGAGCATTAAAATAGCACAAGGAGTCAATCAACAACCAAGCCAGTTCTAGATTGAAAAGGAACTTTAACGTAGACTTTTCTGGAAATGTGTCTGAATAGGGTGAACGCTTCACTCTGATGATGGAACTTTTGAGATCCACAAGTTTTCCAGACTGATCAATTGTCTTCATTGTTGGGAGTTGACAGAACAATACCCAGTGGATGAAAGTCCGATGGACTGTTGAACCACACTAATCGTTGTTTTGCAGTTATACATTCAACAGATTGGGACATCACAACCCCTCTTCTGATGATGCATCACGTCACTGACTGGACAGACAACTGAGTGTGTGAGTACCAGCAACATGTTCTAGAAGGATTTCAACAACCACACTGGTTGAATCTGTTTCAAATCTTTCTGAACACTCACGTGACAGAACGATGCTAGGGTCAGATCACTTGGCTTCACACTACATTTCTAGATGAATCATCGACAACGAAACGAGAGGAGAATCCACCTGAGTCCTAAAAGTCTCCACATACTACAGGTCAGAGTAACACGGGACAGTTGACTGGAAAGGTCACATGGTTCCAACACAGTGGAAGACATTGTTGTGGTGTTAATCTTGAATTTGTGAAGTTTTGGAAATTCACTGTTCTACTACACACCTACACTGACTTGTTAGGACAACCAGGCAGTTTGCTGGGTCCACATCACACTGACTGCAATAAGTGACATTGGAACTTTTCATCACTGATGCAAGACAAATAAACTGAAGACGAAAACTAAAGGACACTTGATTGAAAACTAACTTCTTTCCTTGCAATCTAAGATTTTCCTAAATGAACTGATATGGTGATTTTCTATGTATGAAGGTTTTTTTCTCGCAAGACAAGTGGGAAACTCTGTACGATGACATTCCCAATATTGGACTTTGGTGTATTTGTGATGATGCTTAATGATCTACATTAAGACTGCTATCACGGTATGTTAGGATTGTGAATAGTTCCGTTATAGTTATAGTTCCCTGTCGAAGGTAGATGTTTTCCCTATTTTAAAGGTTGACTCTTTCACAGGCACAACCGGATATGCATACATCTTTTGTATGATATTGTCGCATGGATCATGATACGGACAACGGGTTTTTTGATTGTTCTATGGACTTGGGGTAATGTTTCATCATGATGTCAAGTTTTTTCGACAGATTTTCTGCTGAACACCGTTGACACTGATGCCAGTAGACTATCAATATGCTGGAATAAACAATTGAATTACTCTCTCCCTTGACAACCGTGTACGCAAGTTATTATTACCACCACTATACGACATGGCTGATTTCTAACATAGGCTATTCTCTTTTTAGTTGTTTTCTTTCTATTAGACCTTCAATGCATAAACAATATTGTATTTTTTCAAAGTCATAAACCTTTTTAAACAAAAAAGTATGTAATTCATTATTTTTAGACTATTCTATATAGTTTGATGACAACCCAGTAGATGAAATGATGCTCTGGCTGGATGGTGATGCTGCAGAGGAGAATGTGAATGCTAACAGGGCCGATTCGTATGCTAATAATGAAAACTGCGTTCGGCTCTGACTGTCGATGTTAATTTGAAAGGTTTGGCGGTCCTAGTGTAAATTGGAAATCCCTGGGATTATTTTGAATCTGCTGTAATTTACTTTTACTATAGGATTGTATTACTTAACATGCTGAAATACAGAGCTGCGACAGTTCAATTCAAATGTGTTTCCAAACACTGAACTACTGTAATGTAAAGAAAACATTTTCTCATTGTTAAGACTAGTTAACTTGAACTTCGGGGTGTTAGCTAATTCAATAACTAGCAACATTTGAAAGTAGCAAACATTATCGCTAGCTGTAGTTAGCCCAATGTAGATTTATGTCACCATGTTCAAATGTGACTTGAATCGGTCTTGATCGTTCAATTCATGAATAGGCCCTTGTAAGAATAAAAACATTGTTTTTAAACAAACTACTATAAAATACCGGTGAAAACGCTTACCTCAGGTTCTTGTTTGTTTTCTTGCATTACCTGTTCTCTAGAAGCATAAATACACTGATAGTATCCCGTCTGCATTTACTATAAGAAGGAATCAAAAATAATTTTGAGAAATCAAATTTGACTTGCCTACTAGTTTCAACCAGGGTTGCCCAAAGTCGCTTACTATAAGCGACACTGGGCTTCATTTTTTAGAACGTCGCTGGGATATATTTTTGAATATACTTTGGAATTGTTTTCCAAATGCACATTCGTTTTCGAGTTTGTTCATAGTTTTGATCATGAGGCACACTTAAACCAAAAGCAAGATTAAATATATATTGTAACGTCCCCAGCTTGGCTCAGTTACGACTAGCTGTGATTATTTCCCATCCCCAAACTAATTCAGTGGCTAGTGGTGTGTTCAATTAATTCACTTTCGTTTGCAAACAACGGCAAATATATTACTGTTAGCTTTGTATTCATCATCAATTGGTTCACAAACATTATGGAAATGTACCTATGTAGAAGTTAGTGTTAGATATGTTGGCTTGAAAAGTTATTCCATCTTAAATATAAAAATGTTTGAGTTTTTTCGGAGAATCTTGAGTTTTTTACGGAATTTCAACCCCAGATAACCCTCCCATTAGAGCAGACAGCTCACGCTAAATGAGCCTTGTTTGTGTAAAATGAGTTGGTTTTGGGGGCTTCGTCTGTAGCTCCAAGTTGCTAGTTACTCTTGCGATATCTGACAAGCCCCGGAAGTTTTTATGGTCATCCCGAGTGTTTCGCGAGCTGACATTACACTGGGATGAGGTTAATAAAACGCGCTCAACTAGTCTAAACATGTTGTGCGCAGCAGTTGAATTGTGTAATGACGTGTCTGCGAGGCCTACCCCATCCCCTCGGTGTTTTGCAAATTGCATGACGCCCTTGACACTCAGTAGAAACATTTTATTCAACCAATGAAATGCATGGTTCGATTTTCAGATACGATCAGCCATATGAAACGTGACTTTGCTTTTGACACCGGGCACATAAAAAAATAGTTGATGCAATACAATTTGCCGACAGGGAAACATAGAATTAAAGACAGAAGCCCTAATATAATCGTACATTTTGTTGTCATGGAAATCTTGGTGAACATATTTTCTTTCAAAACAATAATTTATTTCCTGTATTATGACGCAATTATAGAACGGCTTATTTCAGAACTTTGGACAGTTACTAAGCGCTGAAACATAAACAGATACAACCTTGAAAGCCAACAGACAGCTATTTTACAACTGCTCTTAAACTTTATAATCAAAAGTATTTAAATTGTATATTCTGTATAATATTGTATTATATTTTTTTGTGTTGACATTTTCTTATATCAACTTGAAATCAGTAAGTAAAATTACATTTATTTCACTATGTTACATGCATTGTAAAACGTGTTCAGATCAACTAATATAGCTAACTGAATGTGGGGAAGTGTAGGTTATGTTGTAATGGCATCCTGTTGAACAGTCAACTAGTTTTGACTGCTATGAGCTTTAGTCAAAAGCAGTGCGTTATCATGGAAGAGGGGTCCATTTAGGACAATGTTTTTCATTTACCGCAGGCATTACTGATCAGGGAATCTCAAAAACTGAGAGGGCTGTAACCCTGCGGGTACCATAATGGATGTCCAGACAAGGAAGAGCAGCAAAAAAAAGACCCTGAAGCGCTACTCACCATGGACACGAACAACGAAGAAGAGCTCCAAAAAGATTCAGACCAATGAGAACACCAACCAAAACAACATCACCCATCTCACTGAAAAAAAAGATGAGATGGGTGATGTTGGTGGATTCCTGGTTCCTGGTGGACTCCTGGTGGATTCTCAGCCTTCCGCCAAACTGTCCACCCTTGGTATGGAGCATTCTCAGTCCTCTGAAAAGCCATCGACCATCACCCGGGAGCTGAGTTCTCCAGCCGTCGCCAACAGCTCCAAAAATGCCACCTCCACAGTGGA
>JACXGJ010016199.1:0-12580 GCA_016801105.1 Esox niger
TGTTTGGGACTACCCACCCAGTTTGCTAGGAGGCCCCAGGTGTTTGGGACTACCCACCCTGTTTGCTAGGAGGCCCCAGGTGTTTGGGACTACCCACCCTGTTTGCTAGGAGGTCCCAGGTGTTTGGGACTACCCACCCAGTTTGCTAGGAGGTCCCAGGTGTTTGGGACTACCCACCCAGTTTGCTAGGAGGTCCCAGGTGTTTGGGACTACCCACCCAGTTTGCTAGGAGGTCCCAGGTGTTTGGGACTACCCACCCAGTTTGCTAGGAGGTCCCAGGTGTTTGGGACTACCCACCCAGTTTGCTAGGAGGTCCCAGGTGTTTGGGACTACCCACCTCATTTGTTGTTCTGTGCTGCTGCTACATATTTCATGGAAAAGTCTGCAGTAGTGCCCAACAATTGCTCATGATATAAATGTGTTAGGTAAGCCTACTTAGCAGTTTTCCGAGGGTTTTTCAGTTCAAAGTATTTCCACAGACCCACGGAGCTCTTTGTTAGTCATAGGGCACTCGACAAAAGCACTGCCCCACACAGAAAGGCAATTTGGATTGAAATGAATTGCCAGTTGTTGGATTAGCCTCTTCTATTTAGCTCATCATCGATTACACAGAAGTAGAATGCTGTCAGTGTTGCTCGTGGCGTCTGATACTTGTGGGATTTGTTTGACAGATTGTGGTGGAACATGTGATAATAGCTTGCTGACAGAATGTTTTGGGAAGCTACTGGTATTATGTGATTGTCCTGTGGGGAGACCCGTGCCACAGACACACACAGGCTGACCGAGAGCGACAGGCGCTCTAAAATATAACATACAGGGGCTGGACAAAATAATGATTTGTCCATCCCCAGTGTTTCCGCTCTTCAGACAAAGTTCGGTGTCTTCGTGCGTTGGGCCTCGAGACAAGCGGTTTCAAAATGGAAGCCCTGCCATTAATTCCAGCTTTGTGAATCTCACAGTGTTCAGTTTTTGAAACCGGATCACAGACGTGCTGATTAAATTCAATAAATTTTTGAGTCTGGTTTATGGGGTTACTGGGCATCTGTCCTGTAAATTGTCCATCAATCACTGTCAGTCGGCATCGACTAGCGACTATTCCTCTTTGCTGAGGCACTTTGTCTGTGTTCGCCAGTCATGATTGAGACTTTGAGACTGTTCCCCTTGACACACTGATTCCTTTTGCCATACGTTTATGTGACCAGTGCTCCTTAAAGTCAAGCACTGACTATATGGCCATGTTGCAGTGAAAACTGAACATTTAAAAAAAAATTACTAAAATATAAATTACTAACACTCAGACCTCTTATGTCTATTGTCTCTGCGGCATCGTCTGTATTCATGATTTAGTTACTTCAAATTAAGTCCTTTGGTTGTGATGTTTCTGTTTCCATGATTTTATACACCCCCCGTATATAATCCTCTCTCTCCGTAACCCCCACCTCTTTCTGTCTCCAGTGACTGATGTGGAGTTGAAGAGACTGAAGGATGCCTTTAAGAGGACGAGCGGCCTGTCCAGCTACATTTCCCAACAGGGCTTCTACCGAGAAGTACTGGGAGATGGGGTTCCCCCGAAAGTCGCAGAGGTACGTCCCCTGGAACCCCGACCCTCTTGTTCTGCGCCATCGGAGCAGCTGTAACGGCAGTAGCCCCCCCGTGTTAACCCCCCTCCCCCGGGAGTCTTAGTACTGACAATGCGACACTGAAGCTGCAATCCAGGAACAACTGTCTGGCTGATATTTCAAAAGAGAATTCAGTGCAGCTGCGAGGAAGAAGGTCTCCCTGTAGAACTATAAACAACCAATTAATGCCCGTCATAATTCCCAGTGTCTTCAGTTGATTGGGTCCTAGTGCTAAACACTGCTCAAACTCTCAATTAAAGATGCTTCTTCTCAGCTGGTAGCCCATTGGGAGTTTGCCTGAACACCAACCTCACAGATGAGGTTAAAATAAAATTTGATATTTAAAATAAAAGGTGAACAGAGACGAGCAGAGCCTCAATTTCTCTACCAAGAGAGTGTGTGTGTGCTTGTGCTTGTGTTTATTTATATATGTGTGTTTATTTTTATATATATATATATACACACAATTCCTGCTTTGAATGCACGGATGATCTTTGTAGGAGAATTTTAATGAATGTGTTTTTTTATATTTATTTATAATTATGTTGCCATCTTCAAGATGACTCCTTTTTTTGATTATCTTGCTTCAACATGAAATTACCTTTATGGGAAATAACACTGACATTAGCACCGTAAAGCTTGAATACGCGTGCTTTCATCCACAGACCGTCTCCACCATGCTCTTCGGTTCTACCAGCAAATAATTAAATTTGAATTGAAAAGGGCTCTTGGTCTCATAGGCTTGATCCCTAATCAATAGGCTGCAGGACGACTCCGCTTGTTGCTTCCCTACAGGAAGACATTAAAGCCTTACATCATTCCAGCAGAGACTTGAGAAAAGGATGGTGTGCGTCCCAAATAGCACAATATTACCTTCATAGTGCATTACAAAGAATAGGCTGCCATTTTGGAACCCGACACTGTTTGAAATTGTCACGAAATTACATTTGACTTTTACCAGCGTGTGTCAGATTCAGTCAGATTCAGTGAGTGGATCTGCTGTAGCAGGAATTGTCGTTAACGCTGGTTTCATTATTAGAAGCTTGTTTCCCACATAGAAAGGGGAAGATAGACCGGTGTGTTTGTGGTCAGTGTTTTCATTGTCAATATTGTGTTTGTGTTAGAGGAAGCCTTTCCCAGAGAATGTGGAAGGGAAACTGAATATGTTTAGTCTTAGGCAAGGACAGTTAATCCCCAACTGCAGGCAGTATGATGGCCCCAGGCTGTGTCCATCACTAGACCTGACAGTGGGGCCCTCCAGGTGACCCAGTCCATCACAGTGATGCGTGGCATCACAGCACTCCGCTTTAAGTTCTCTTGCTGCTTGCTAACTTAAAATAACAACTAACTGTTAAGATATGTAAACACACACACACACCATCACCCTGAAGACCGACCACACACACCCGCGTGCGCGCGCACACACCCGCGCACACACACACCCACGCGCACACACACCCACATCCTCCCATCCAACCATCACCCTGAAGATCACGCGCGCACACACACCCACCCATCACCCTGAAGACTGCACGCGCACACACACCGTCACTTTAAAGTGATCCCATTTGAATTATGCAGGTTGGGTCTTATTTTTATTGATCCAAACGATGATGCAAATCCATTGATTATCAATACCCTGAGCGTTGATGAATGTGATGAACGAGTCATTCTCCCTCGGGTTGCCTGCATAAATCCTCGGTAGCTCTCTTTGTATTGGTCGCCACCCTGTTTCTAGGTATACGTGTGTAAGCGCTTAGCAACAACCTCTGATTTTGCAAAGGACTTTATAAAATAAACATCGTTGATTGAAAACCATGAAAAAATTTCAGTCCAACTTGCCCATTACTATCAAAGCGTATGCGGCTAGGTAAGACAGAAACGCCCCAGGGGCAGGAAGCTGGAGCAGCTCGCTTCTGAAGAACATATTCGGGTCGGTACCTCACCGTTAACAGCAACACTTCCGGAGGGTACTGCTGTCCCAGGACTGGAACATTATGCAGAGCTGTAATAACCTAGCATGCGTCTCTTTCTCCATCTCTTCATCACTTTCTCATTCAATCACCGTCTTTAATTTTCTTGTTGGGTTTGTCATCTCGTTAGACATGAACTGCAGTGTAGAGAGCCAAAGGGCCTTGTTTATATTCTTCTTGGCCTGCCAATATTTGCGCAGATCAGCTGGTTTTTAAAGTGGGTTATATCCGTTAAGTACACATCTTCTATTGACGCTATTTGGGAATCAACTAAATGTATTTGAATATTAATTAATTTGCCACAGTTCATCCTGAAACATGAACCGAATGGGACAGTGATTAGTGTTTTCTGGAACTTTGTGCGGTGCACGTCTACCACTTTGTGTAGCAGTTAGCAATAATGCTGACGGAAACGGACTTCTGGAAGAATAAAGGATTTCCCCGACATCTTATTGATGAAATGTTAACCACCATGTATCCTTTGCTTACCAGACAGAAGGTTTTCGTGAGTATTTTACGTTAGTCCAGTGGGTATTTGCTTAGCAATCACCGTCAATATTGAGTTACAAGAACACTGCTCGATAACAAATCCCTGCCCTCGCTAGGTTCGTGTCTGAATAACCGTGTTGCAATGTGCAAAAAATATGGTTTTCTCAGATTCTCTCTGGACCTCAGATTTCCCGCTGTGGTTTAATCATCACTTGTGCAAGGCCCTGCTGTGAGCATAGCTTAATGTTTCCAGCTTGTTGAGTCTCTGATCTATCCCTGTAGGTGATATACACCTCATTTGGGGGCACCTCTAAAGGACTGCACTTCAACAACCTCATCATTGGCCTGGTACTGCTGACCCGTGGACGAGATGAGGAGAAGGCAAAATGTACGTTTAACTCTCTTTTTCCTCACTCTCTCTCTCTGCTTCTGGCAACAGGCCTCTGGTACGCAAGGAATCTAGCGTTGGATGAGGGCCTCCATTTTGTTCTGAATTACTAGCGTATCTGTTTTTACAATGTCCAATTTTCGTGTGGCTGTTTGACCTGATCTCTCAAACTCTTTCGATCTTTATCCTTGTCTCTGTCCTTAACCCTCAATGCGTTCTGTCTTTCTCTCTTTCACTTACCCCCCCCCCCCCTAATCAACCCCCTCCTGGATTTCTATTTGTGTGTGATTGATGTGACGACACAGATCTTGTCCAAGACAGTGAGTCTGTCTTGGACAAGATCTTCGCCTGCAGTGTATGCTGATAAGACAAGCTGGACTGCCTGGGATTAACTGTGTGTGTTTGTGCGCGTGTGCGTTGCTCTGCAGACCTCTTCAGCCTGTTTGCCTCCGAGTCAGGGGGCTATGTTTCGCGGGACGACATGGAGGCGGTGCTACGCGCTGTGGACGGGGAGGTCCCGCCCACTCTCACAAGGTGCTTCAGTGAGGTCAGTAACTGACGACTCTCCTGTCACCTGACGGATGCTTTCCTCTCTCAGATCCACTTGTTGAGACACAAACCCATTTTCTCTTACAAATGCACACCTAAAAACGGAAACCATTTTGTTCCAAATACAGCCCGTCTCTTCAGTAAACCTACTTACTTCTAGATCCCTAAATCCAGTGTTAACTTTGGCAGCTACTTTGAGTTTTGCTTTATTTTTGGTCTTAATCACATTTTTGTAGTTTCATCTTTCGACAGATTTAGATCAGAGTCGGCTTCTTAGTCTAATTATATTCACAGGCATTTTATGTGATTACTGTTGGGACGTGGTGTGCACATTCTGCTGGCCTGGTGCCTGGTCTATTGCCCCTTATGGCTCTCCAACACTGATTACAATCTGCCATAACTACAATATTATAATTAACTATTTGCATTAGGTGCTTACCTTTAGGTTAAACAATTTCCAGCTCTGGTTTTCCTCCTGTCATACCTGCCTGACGGGGTGAATGACAAAGGGTAATCTATACTTTACAGATTACTGTGCTTGGAATGTTCAGCTAATTACATTTGTTTTTCCTATTGGAAAATGCTGGATAGACGAGTGAGAGTTCACAGAGTGACATGGTGTCTGATGTTATCAGATGATTTATTGTCCATATCACAGGTTGATCATGATGATTTGATGCACAGTTGTATTTGATTTGGGTGTGTTTGTTTCTTGGTTGTTTCTCAGGTCAGAATCGACTGCTGATTGTAGCTGCCTGTGTGTGCGTGCTTGTATGTGCTTGTGCGTGCTTGTGCGTGCTTGTGCGTGCTTGTGCGTGCGTGCGCGCGTTTGTGTGTGTTTTAGGTCCGACCATACTCATGGGGACCAAATATCCCCATGAGTATAATAAAACCACAAGAAATTGAACTCATGGGGACCTTTTGCTGGACCCCACGATGCAAAAGTCAATTACAGGCTTAGGGTTTATGTTTAGGGTCAAACTTACAATACATTTTAGAGTTAGAATTGGTGTTTCTTTAAGATCCAGGCATTGTTGGTTAAGTTTAGGGTTAAGGTTAGGCGTTACACCTAGGTAAAGATTAGGCATGAATTGTTCTTTATTGAGGTTAGGTTTAGGGTTAGATTAGGGTTAAATTAAGGTTAGGATTAGAGTAGGGGTTAAGGTTAGGGCTAGGTTTAGCGTTAAGATTTGGGCAAGGGAGCATGCAATTTCTCTTTTCTGGTCTCCATGAGGTTAGCTGTACAAACATGCATTCATGCGATACTGACCATTCCTGTGCGTGGTACTGACCAGTCCTGTGCGTGGTACCGACCAGTCCTGTGCGTGGTACCGACCAGTCCTGTGCGTGGTACCGACCAGTCCTGTGCGTGGTACCGACCAGTCCTGTGCCTGTGCGTGGTACCGACCGGTCCTGTGCGTGGTACCGACCGGTCCTGTGCGTGGTACCGACCGGTCCTGTGCGTGGTACTGACCGGTCCTGTGCGTGGTACTGACCAGTCCTGTGCGTGGTTGCTGGCCTCCTGGGGGGGCAGAGGGCTGGCAAGACGGGACACCTGCACCCCGATGGCATCGTACAGGTCCTTGTTTCTGGTGTGGACAGTACAGGGCACGATCAGGGGCATCCCAAACAGACTGGCACGGTTCTTCTGACTGGACAGGAAATACAGCTCTGTCCGCATCTGCAGGAACACACAGACACACACACAGACACACACACAGACACACACACAGACACACACACAGACACACACACAGACACATATTTGCCTTTGAATAAATGAGCGCACACAGGTGTGAGAGCTCAACTGGAGAATTCTGTGCAACTTAATCACTTTATCGGCCAGTGAGAACATTTTATTATATATTCTGTGAGGCGTGCAGAAGCTTATGTTTGGATGACACAAATTAAAAATAGCTTAATGTCAAGAAGTGCTCTCCATTAGTGTGACATCCTCGAGACAGTTATTGTTATTTATGTTTCTGATCATTAAATTAACACCGATTTTGATGTACTCTGGGTAATATATGGGGCTGGGTGTGTAATATATGGGTCTGGATATGTAATATATGGGTCTGGGTGCGTAATATATGGGTCTGGATGTGTAATATATGGGGCTGGGTGTGTAATATATGGGGCTGGGTGTGTAATATCTTGTTTATCAGCAGAATCAACATCATTCCTCAGTCAGTCATGAAATTTGTTTGACAGCAAGGGGTTTTGATGACATGGGTCACATATTTGACTCATGACAATTGTCAGGGGTCCGTTTTTGCTCGATGCCGTCACTTTTCCAACCAGTGGCCGTAAAACCTGTAACTGTCCAGGAAAAATCCCACTTTCAAAAGCATATTATTCCTATACAAATATCCCAACACGCTAAATCTAAAGCTGATATCAAACATTAACTTGCTATTAACTAATTTTGTCTGATTGGCTCATTGGCTGAGTTGGCCAATCATCTGTTGACTTGTCGTGACTATCTTTCTTGACCGAGACAGTTTTCTCCCTCACTTCTGTTGCTGTGAGAACATGCACATCAGTGCAGCACAGAAAGGCTGTCCCGACACAGTGCTTTAATGACTGTATCACTGTGTTGATTTCCTTAATGTAACGCCAGTGTATGTTTGATCATTTACTTCCTGTAGCACATGAAATGCTCAGGTATTTTTCCCTTCCCAATGTTCGGATTTATGGTCCTGTCTCATTGCTCAAGTCCAACACTGAGACGTATCCCAGGACAAACATCCCGCAAAGCCTGATGTTAACGACACTCCTCTCTCAACCAGGAAGTATTTGCCAGAGCTTACGTACTTGGAGGAGAGCGCATTCTGCAGCCAACAGCCACGATTGAGCTGTCAGGCACTGATCTGCCAGCTGTCTGACATCGAACTTCTCAATCATGAACGTTGCTGAACCAGTTTTCACCAACCCCTGTAAGACTTCTGTGTTCTGCCACAGACGGGTTGGTCCTCCCGGTAGCAATGACACGGCTGTTCTGCCGTGCACAGCGTAGGAAGCTGCGCCATCCGTGAGCCTCTGACAAAGTCTGTCTTATTATGTAGCCGTTCATTGTCTGAATGTGCTCAGTGGAATGCTTGTGCAGTTTTGGCATTATTGGAGGAACAGTGTCACTCCAATGACCGGTGAATCCAGGTGAATCTGTTGTTGAAAACCCAGTCCACTCTTTCTAAAACAAATGCACTACAACAGGAACTTGTGAATCCAATAGTGTTTAATGAGAATCATTAAACAATGACAGTCATCAAAGCCAGGCCCCTCTGCAGATACACCCCAAGTTCATCATCCTGCTCAGGAACTCCCCTGGAAGGCCTTAACCTTTTGTCCCCCAGTTTTCCTGAGTGTCCGTAGTTCCGGGCAGTAATCCATGACACACTTATGGTTCAAACATGGGTCATTCCACCAGTCAACACAAAAGCAATAAACTCCAGGGCCGTAAATGTCAAGTCACCAGATGATACTCGAGGTTCACTGCTGCCGACATCGTCCGGATGTCTCTCATGACAAGATACAGACATCATGCATCGATGAGCAGGCCGTTGTAAGAACTCCTTGTCTGTGTCTGTGTGAACTCCATTACTTAAGAACTCCTTGTCTCTGCGTATGGGTTACACATAAATATATTTCACAAAGCGTGTGATTATAATGCATTTTACGTAAAAATCCCTCACAGTCCAGGTGTGAAGTAGGTAACTTGGCGTTAGCTCTAACACTACTGGCATTAACACTCGGTCTGGTTGAGTGGAAGCGGCACACAGGCTGACAGGCAGAAAAATCCTGTTACACAGGTTTGACACCAGTTTCCTGACCGCGATCGGCAGTCTGTTAGACAGTCAGTGTCCTGGGAGGGGACAGGGGTCAGGAAGGGCATCTATATGGGTCCTCTTTTTGTTCTGTCTTTGTTTATTTATCGTGGATGTTTTCTATTTTGACCTTTTTGTAAAAAAAAAATATTCTTTAAAAAAAAAATGGGGGAAATTTCTTGTTTTTATCGGGTGTTCCATGATAAAATATTTAACAAAATGCTACTCTACCCTGCAATTATATTTGGGTTAAGCACTCGCTGTGAAGTATTTATCAACGCACTTGTTGATTTGTTGATGATAAAAATGTTGATGTTTTTGTCTCTCAGGGGGAGAAGGTCAACTATGAGCGTTTTAAGAACTGGCTCCTTCAGAACAAGGAGGCGTTCACATTCTCTCGTTGGCTGCTCTCCGGGGGCGTATCTGTGACCTTAACAGATGATAGTGACACTCCCACCTTCTACCAGACTCTGGCTGGAGTTACACACTGTGAGTGACCACCGATACCTACCACTGCACCGATACCTACCACTGCACCGATACCTACCACTGCACCGATACTGCTGTTACCACTTCTGTTACTATTACCTAACACTACACTCAGTGATCTGCTGTGTCTGTATAAGAACTCTGTTACAATTGCTGATGAAAAAAGGGCTCTATAAAATAAAGTTGATCGAAAACCAATCAAAGATCGTAGCTTCTTCCTGCCAGTAGACCAATCAGAGAAAAGGAAATATCTTAGCTGCCAATCGGAGAGAGTACCCGGTGACAGCTAATAATCTGCTCCTGCCAGCTTATCCTCTTAACTCTGCAAGCGGTGTTTATAGGTAGGTGTGTGTGTGTGTGTTTGTGTGTGTGGGCCTGGACTTTCCAGAACATGTCTTACCTGCACACTCTTAAGACGCATGTGGACTGTCGGCAGACACACGACAGATGCCATGGCAGGATGACATTCCTGTTGACGGTTGAGATGCTATTGGAACACTGCGGGAATGCCATAAGGAATTCTTCCCGTTTGGAATAAGCGCTGGCCCAGGATGGCATGAGTTGGCGTGGTGTTTTCCTGAGCTGTTAACCCGGTGAACTCTGTTATGTTTCACGCCAGGCGTGTTGGCACGTCCGGGGCCGGCAGAGGTGGAACATGGTGTGGTACTTCTGTTGTCGCGCCGACAGAGTCGCTCCTCAGGGTAGGTACCCAAAACGGCACTGGACCTCTGGGAGCCAGGCCAGCATCCCAAATAACACTTCCTCGTTACGTAGAACTTTCAACCAGGACGCGTGGTTTCCTTGCTCTCACAGTTGCCCTTGGTAACCAGACATGAATGTATGTCGACGTAAGTAGGTTTTTGTTGGTAGTCCGTCCTCAGATGTTGTCGACCACCAAGAAGCCAAGTGACGTTCTGGGGCCGTGTAAATGTAATCTGGAACGAAGGCGGTCCTGATGCCGGAGGCTCTGGTTAGAAGTGGTGAACTGTACAGTTTCTCAACACTGACGTTCACCGTTGTCTCCGAGCTAAACGGATCGGGTTGTGGAGATTTAGGGGTAATATACTCAGGCAGACCAATTATTCTTTGACCAATCGGCTCTGAGAAAGCTCTGATGTGAGAAGAGCTGATGGGATTGGTTAAAAGGCCAGTATCTGAACTGGGTGGAACCCTTGACCCGGTCTGTGGTTTCCTGGTCTGTGTAGGAAGTGAAAGCATGAAGAAGCACCTTTTCTCTAAACCAAATTGCAGAAGTGCATATTCATGGTCTCGTGTAGGAACTCCGTTGACCGTCCCTTGACCATGGGAGCTTGTCTCTCAACCACACCCGAGGCCCTAGTGCAGAATGACGTAGTCCGTCGCGGATATGCAACCTTCAGTCGCTAAACTAAAACACTGTCAGTCTGTGGGCTACAGTGGTTCACGCATCAGGCTATGTTACTGGTTAACAACCAGCCTGGTACGATACCGCCCTAGAACTGGCGCCCGCTACGAGGCAAGGCCAGCTGCGTGCACTCAGAAATGGGCGTCCAGTTCCTTGCATCGAGGCCCACATGCCTGCAGTACGCAACAGTGGATAACGACCGATCCAGGAGTCAGCGAGTCCGTCGTTTAGCCAGCTAGCGTCCGTCGTTTAGCCAGCTAGCGTCCTTCGTTTAGCCAGCTAGCGTCCGTCGTTTAGCCAGCTAGCGTCCTTCGTTTAGCCAGCTAGCGTCCTTCGTTTAGCCAGCTAGCGTCCGTCGTTTAGCCAGCTAGCCTGGGAGGAGTCGTGTTCTGCGGGTGATCCATAGAGGAGGTAATGAGTTTTATAGATTAGCGGCGTCAGGCGGACGGGGGAGGCCGCCCTGGGTAGTACTCAGGTATTTATGTCCTCTTGGTGCTGCTCTGATCATTAGTCATCAAGTTAGTTTAGCAGTTGGCTTTGAACGGGTACATTCTACCTTTAGGGTCGCTTGGAGTCCAGCTGGCGTTTTTGTTTGTGAATGTGTGTGGTGTCTTTCTGTCAGTGTCTAACGTTACCTCCGGTGTCATCCCTTGGTGTATCAAAATGGGTTTCTTTGTTGCTAAACAACGCGTCTTTTAAAATAATACGTCTGTAAAAGTGGCAGTGTAACATAAAACGGTCTGGAGGGGACAAATGCCTCAACACTCATTGGTTGTCCATATCAGGTATTAATAAAAATGGAAAGTTACCAGCGCTTGGCTTCATTATATACGTGGGACCAAAACCTAGATTGTGTGTGTGTCTGTGTGTGTCTGTGTGTGTCTGTGTGTGTCTGTGTGTGTGAATGAGCTTCAGTGTGTTTCGTCTGTAAAAGGGCTCTGAGCTGCGTACTCAAGTGCAGGGTAGAGTGTTATTTTTCCCCGTCTTTTCGTCCTGGGTGTGGGGCTGCTGAACCTCTCAGTCTGCTAAGTGGAGGCAGTGTGACCGGCCTGTGGCCTGGGTGGCTGAGGTCAGCGATGATGGCTGTGGCCCTTCTGTGGCCCTGAGAGGAGAGTCTGTCCTGGGGGCTGACCTCACCGCCCTCCAAGAGACAAATGACTGTGTGATTCCCGGGTCTGCTGTTTTTTCAGCAGCGCCGTCACGCAGGTCATAATGACCCAGCTATTCGAATGAAGTTAAAGCCCCCACCCGACTACACCCACAAATACTGACAAGGCTGCTGTAACTTTGAGTTAACGCATGCTTTGTCCAATAGGCTTACAGCTCAGACTAATATAAAACTTTTCTCTCCTGGCACGAAAAAATGTACATGTGGATTTGGCATAATATCTGAATCACTCTGAAACTTGTATAAGACAAATAACAATAACAGGTTTAGGTCGACATCAATGACAGGTTGACGGCCCAAAAACACTTCCCCAGAGAAAGCGTCTCAAATATTTATAGCCTGCCTAGTGTGATAGAACAGCCGAAGAGTTATGTTTTGGGACTAGGGGGAAAGAGTAGGCCGGTGCTTTGGGCTAAGTGAGATATAGAGAACCAACCTAAGTCATCCGTTCAGAGGGGAGGAAGTAGCGTTTTCTAGTAGAGAGGCTGGTGTGGAATTCAGAGGGGAGGAAGTAGCGTTTTCTAGTAGAGGCTGGTGTGGAATTCAGAGGGGAGGAAGTAGCGTTTTCTAGTAGAGAGGCTGGTGTGGAATTCAGAGGGGAGGAAGTAGTGTTTTCTAGTAGTGAGGCTGGTGTGGAATTCAGAGGGGAGGAAGTAGTGTTTTCTAGTAGTGAGGCTGGTGTGGAATTCAGAGGGGA
>JACXGJ010016200.1:0-12580 GCA_016801105.1 Esox niger
CACACACACACACACACACACACACACACACACACACACACACACACACACACACACACCTAAGACAATGAGATCTGAATACGTTTAAGCTTCACGCCTTCTCAAGGAAAGTACACAACAAGACATGGAATAACTGAAATATTAAGGAGACAAGGAAAGGAAAACCTGCAATGTGTTGTGTATTTAATCATCAGCATATTTCATATTTTAACACGTGACAAACAGGAACACCAACATAAACATAGTGGAGAAATCACTGATCAGCTGATCAGGAGATTTGACCTCCGAGGCATTCTACTGCAGGAGACATGTCCCAAATAGAACCAAGTGCACTACCACATATAGGGTGCCAAATCAGATTAGAGCTGCAGTGACAGTCGCATGTTTTGTTGAGCAAAGAGGATATGTTCTGGCTTAGTAGAGCATAGAAATAGAATGGCTAGACTGTACAGTGGTGTAATGGGTCTAGTAATGTACAATGGCTCTGATGTAGAGGAGTGTATTTCTACATTATGTTGTTGACTCAGAGGCTAGCAGTGACATGGAGCTGTAGGCTACAGAATGATGCAGTTATCTTTTAAAATGATCACCCTTTAAGTCATCTTGTTGGTGATTAAACCATTCCATTAAATCCAATTTAACTGATAAGTTAAGTTGCTATCAGGTTAGATCTCTCGGACTCACTATATCACCACCACTCACTGACATGTAGCAGGTACAGAAGAAAAAAACAATCAATCACACACTTTCATGAACACACACATACATTATTTTACACTTGCACTTAAACATACATACATTCTCACACACACAGGTTTCTGTCCCATTAGAGTTGGCTCTGTACAGGTGGGAACTACTTTCTGTGTGTCCCATGTTAACATCCCATCCTGCAGATGTGAAGCGTCAGATTCCATAGAAGAGTTCATAGTTGTTTTGTTAAGTGGGGCGACGTGGAGGAAGGGGCCTGGGTGGGGGTCGGGAGGAGAAGCTGAGCATATGCAGATGAACGGCATGGGAGAATTTTAGGGTCAGAGGTCAGTGGTCAGTCATGGATGACGATGGGTCCCCTCATCCGGAGGCTGGGGTGGGGGTGTGGAGGGGCAAGGAGAAGCCCCTGCTGTGGTGCCTGGGAAGCCCTGCGCAGGGTGATCTGCTCACAGGGCTGACGACAGGCGCGCCTCAGCTGGGATCGAGAGAGCAGTCGCCTGGCCCTCCTAGAGAGACAGGACATGACATCAGTGTGGACAGAACATGGCCACAGAGGTGACAGGATATGACTCAGAAAGGAACTCAGGGGAATAGAACAGATTTAGCCTTCAAGAACATCTTATTAACCTCTTATTATTAATAAACAAAATTAAGTACAGGGCTTTTATTGCAAATAGAGACTATTACTACAGCAAGATGGTTAGCTCGCTCCCTTTCTCTTGCTCTCCCTATC
The DNA here is from genome assembly GCA_016801105.1 of Esox niger. Lineage (NCBI taxonomy): Eukaryota > Metazoa > Chordata > Actinopteri > Esociformes > Esocidae > Esox > Esox niger. The sequence continues at coordinate 1,442 of JACXGJ010016200.1, forward strand.
TCTCATTTTCTGTCGGGTTGTTTATCATTTATCTGAACAGAAAACACATCAATTACCTCCAGTACAACACATGCTGGGACTGAATTAGTGCAGGCTAATAAAGACACTGGGCAAGTGTGTACGTGCCTTTTATGCTGTTTCGCCTGTTTTACTGCATCAACTAAAGAGAGGGAGAGAGAGGCTGCCTGAGTTTATATTAGAGAGAGTAATGATCTTAATAGAGTTTCTCTGCGTGATATAATCAGTAATATTGATCACCCCATCTAGTGAGGCTGGACCAGTCACAGAGTCATGGAAAATGTATGAGTGTGGGCTGCGCGGCACACGTCTCTGGTACATTTTCCTTAATATATTCTCGTAGCGCAGAAAATCCCAGAGCTGGTGCAACAGCCTTAGGTGTGGGAAACATGAGGGATTTCTCTGTAACTTTGAAAAGGGAGAAAACTTCTGGGTAGGTTGCCATACAGACTCCCAACCAATAAGTCTCCCGACAAATCACAAGCTTTGAATAAGCCAAATAAACTTGATTAACAGGTAGGTTTTATTGATCATTTGTAGTTGAAAAGTAACAGGAACCAGTAAATACTTTTCAGGCATGTAAAGCAGCAAATTTTGTCAACACCTAGTACCGTTAACTTTGTCGAAAAAACTGTAATGCGTCATAAAAAGCCCTTTCCAGGTCTCAGACATTCTGAAAACCAAAATTTGAGTGTAAGGATTCTTAAAAAATAATGCTTTAACAATAAGTCAAGGGGCCATCCGACAAACTGAAAATCTACTTTGTAATTCTATAGAATATAGCTTGATTTGTAGTGTTACTTTTCAATCATGATTTCTAAGATACACAGAGAGCTAAAAAAATGAAACCTGTGGTCTTTAGTAATTAGGCTGGCATTGCAAACTTTAGCAGTCATGGCATCCACTTGTGAGATACATTGAAAATATTCTCTATGAACTCCATCTACCAAGCTACAAGTGTTGCCTCAGGTGGGGATTACTCAAGGACGCAAAGAATAATAGAAGTAATGATAAGATAACAGTTTTGTGCATAATGTGATATTTATTATGTGATACAATGATCCTTACATAGTAAAGTGGATCAGATGTTATTTTGTAATATATCAATTATGAGATTCAAATCATTTGAGATGGGATTAGTTGTTATTACATCGTTGATTTGAATTATTACACTACTGATTTTAAATAATCACTACATCATTAAATTACGCATCAAAAAATGTATAAATGTATTTGTTCACAATATGCATTACAATATTTACATTTTATTACATTGTCAGAATGTTTTAAATAATAAATGTGAAGATTTTACATTAGCAGCTATTACAATATTCACAACAATAACATTATCTCTATGGCTACATGTTATCATTTTTAATGTGGTAGTAAATCTGTCTTGTGGCTCTAGAGACTAATCGCTACCTGCTTAGAAATACTGCACATTTAATCTTACACACACACGCACACACACTCTCCATTGAGCAAACCTCCCCAGGCTGACCTTAAACTCTAATTGGTTTCTAATAAAGCACAAAGCATCTCCATCATTTCTAGTTAGTATCTTCCAATTAAATGAAACGTATTAGCATATTCCAGCTGTGATTCTGGGAAAAGGAAGGCTTCTGGCACACACACTAATATACATTTTTATAAAGGTCTGTCTATGCGAGGACACCTAAGGGTAGAAACAACACCTCTGTCTCCCCTCTGTTAGGCTGTTCATGACCACTCACAGAGTACCTCGCTGGCTAACTCACCATTAACCTACATAGACAGGCCCGCCAATTAAAGACCTAACCCAGAAGGCCTGTGACCATGGTCCAGACCATTAATATGTCCAGGCCAAGCACATACACACTCAGTGGGATGGAGGTGGATTCAGTAACTGCGAAACAATCACTTAACCTTTCATCCAGGGAACGAGATGGGAGGCATTCGTTATTGGACACTGTGTGTGTCTGTGCATTATCAATTTGGACTGTACACTGCAAGTGAGAAACAGACTCCACAGGAAACACAGGTCATGTGTGTGTGTGTGTGTGTGTGTGTGTGTGTTTATGTGTGTGTGTGTGTGTGTGTGTGTGTGTGTGTGTGTGTGATGGGGGGCTTACCGTAAGCAGGTGTATCGGCTGCAGCACTGAAATGAGATAAGCAGCCAGTCACTGACAGGAAGGGAAACACGCCGACCCACGATGCAACAGACACGACAAGTCAAGGGTCAAGGCCTGTAGTCCTAAAGAGTCTCAGAATAGAAGTGCTCATATAGGATTTAGCGTCTGAGATTGTAGTGAGGCAGAGGACTGGTCTTGAATCAGCACGTCTACCCTGGGAATTGGTTTGGTTTCGGGCACAGGTGTGTACCGACAACACTTTGTGTATTTTGTATGAGATGAGCCTATTTGGTTTCCTGTGGAGTGCCATTCATCAGCTTGACAGTGGCCTCAGTCCTAGCCCTGTTCACATCACAGGTTTAATCCCCAATAGATGTTCAAGTAATTATCCACCAATCTGAACCCTAGCAAGCTGGTGCAGAGCAAAACAATCCCTTCAGACCAATTGGACCCAGTCTCTTCAGTCTCAGCAACGAACCGTCTATTAATTACATTTCCACGCCCTGATCTCTGGTATTCTATTTCTGTGCTTGGTGATTAACCTAATAGGACACGGCTACTTCAGCCCAACCAGCTGTCAGTCCCAGGCATAATCAGCCATCACACATCATTCACACACAACATACACGCATCATCAGCCCAGTTGCCAATCAGAGGCCACACCTACCTGGTCTCCTGGGAGACAAGGAAGAAGCTGTCATCGGGTGCATCAATCAAGTTTGGGCGTCGCTTCCTAATCATGACTCCACCCCTACCACTGCCCCTGGTCCCGCCACCACCGCTGCTACGGCCATTGTGCTGAGAAGAACCAATTACAAACAATCACATTTAAGTAATTTAGCATATCCAGAGCAATGTAGAAGAGCAATAAACATTACGTGCCTTGCTTAAGGTCACAATGATGTTTTGAATCTTGTTATCTTAGGCATTCAAAATAGCCACCTAAAATGTAAGGCTATACGCCTTCACCTTACACCCGAATACACTAGAATCAAAATGACAGGAAACCAAATACAACCACCTCATAATCATCTGATGAAAATGAATATGGTAACGTAATGTTGCAGGCTACCTGAAATGTCTATTTTTCAAATCAGTGGAGCTGTTTCCACAATCAGACGTTGTGTTCTCCACCCAGTGAAGTGTGCGCCAGCACACTGACCGTGTCATTGGTCACCAGATGGTTATGACGTGATATGATGAACCAATCGGTCGAATCCCTATGCGGGCAATGTAGCATCTGGCCTGTCACGGTCAGAGACGCCTCAGCAGGGGAACATGACATAACGTTCCAGCCCGACTACATTGCAGACATCACATTGAACAGTTATATGCCTACATCATTGACCGGGGTCATATCAGGTTGTTATGCCTGATATGAAAAATACTCATCCTGGTTATTTGCATTCCAGGAGGTCTGCAGCGTAGTCATGCGGAAACGCCACCTAGACAAAGACCGGTGTTGGGTAAAAGATGAGTGTTACTCACCACTGGCCCAGTAGTCTGGCCGGGGTTTTCTAAGGGACACAGGAGACAACATGATAGAGTGATTGGAGTGAGTGATTGTCAATGTTCGTGGGTGAGTGCGTGTGCGCGTGCGTGTGTACCTGGGCGTTTCTCCGGCTCGGCTCTGGTATGGTGGTGGAAGCTGCGCTTACCAAGAAGGCCGTGGGGACCGTGAGGGAGAGAAGAGAGGAGGCGGCGAGGGGGAGGGGCTTGTAGGCCAAGTGTTCGGTGTGAACGAGGGGGGTGTGTCACGGGGCGGGACTCTGGAATACATCACATATTTGACACCCATATTACTGTGATTTTAATGTTGTTTTCATTGGACAATGCCTGTCGCCTGAACATTACGGGACGATATGCGCTATTTCTTTTAGGTATTTTGTGTGTTACCCAGGAACTGCAGGACGCTGGTCAGGGTGCTCCTCTGGGCCGTCCGGATTCGGGGCGGTCGCCCGACTTGCCCCTCCGACATCCGCAATATATCTAGACCAATCACCACACAGCAGCTGACCAATCACCACACAGTACCACTGGCAGACAAAGCAGCTGGACTATATCAGTGACATTCAGGAATATTGAACAATATTAAACACAGAATAAAGGTAAGAACACTGGTTCGTCTAGCAGTGCCTGTGTGGCATGCTAGTTAGTTCTTGTTTTATCCCTTATAAAGGATTCAGCTGTTCCAAAACTGACATTATTAACCTGGTGGTTTGAAAGCTGATTGGATGATAGCCATGGTGTTCGAGATCATATACCACGGGTATAACATCACATCGCTTCTTAATGCTTTATTTGCGTTTCTAACTGGTTTATAAAACCAATAAACGCATCTTGGGGGCTTCTGAAATATGATTCTGCGATGCAATGCACTTAAAATGCTCTTAGCCAAGGTATAATGGCCGTAAACCACACCCCCTCGTGCCATGCTGCCTATATAACATACTGATACTCTCTAACTGCTAATCCACTAGCTGTACTACTGCATCAGTGTACCTGTAAGTAACTTCAATCAGACCAGAGTCAGTTGAAACACTGACCTGTTAATAGATGTCTTATCTGATTTAATGATATGGTATGGGGAAAAGTAGTAGCAGAGCTCTCTCACACTATAAAACAAAACCCGTAAAACACACGCACACACACTCGCGCACGTGCTCACAAGCATGCGCACGCGCCTATAGAACAGTAAGTGTGACCAGGTGGAAGCAGGCAGACACACGACGTCCATGCTGTAGTAGGGGCGGGCCTTCTAATCCTCCAGCCAATCAGTGAGTGTGGTGACGTTATGGACAGGTACACAGACACATGAAGCACAAAGACTCAGAGAGGATGGTTTCAGCTGTGACTTTATTACAGTTACCAATGTCACATTCAAAGAGAGGGAGGGAGAGAGAGAGAGAGAGAGAGAGAGAGAGAGAGAGACATGAAGACAAAGAAAGCAATATGAATTAGAAGGGACAGATAAATAGAAATGAAAGGTGAAAGTGAATCTTTCTGTTCCTAGAACAGAGGAGCATCTTGATATGGGCATGTGAGACTGGCTTACAGGATGGAATGGGTGCACGGGTGGGTTGTCATGGCAACACAGAAATAGCAAATAATGAAGTTTCAAACTCAGGAAAGCAGAGGATGGAGGGCTGATTATATCCACAACATCTTCATAGACAACTGCTGCCTGAACTCACCCTAAATACAGGTCTCTTGCTCTCCTCCCCCTCCCTCCCTCTCTCCCTGTGTCCATCTCTCCCCTGTCACCGAGCTCCATCTAATCAAACTGTTCAATCACAGTGATCACTCATACACACAATTAACCAGAAACAGCACCCAAACACTTAGCAGAAAACACACAAACAAAGGCTCATCAATGGGACAAACATTGTGCTGTGCAAAATAGAAATTCTCTTAGTAAAATATGCCTGCTCTACTTCTAACGAACCGTAACAAACATTTGCTCACTTTCTGCAACCATCGTCTACTCTGACCTAGAAAATAGAAAGCATGTAAAATATAGTAGCATGTGAATGGGTCGGAATGTGGTGTGTTTGTGCACATGTCATGCATGTGTAGAAAATGAGTTGTTCTGAAAACATTTCAGGAGAGTTTGCTTATATGGATATTTAACGTCTGTTATGACTCAGTCATTCAGCAGATACGGTGACTAAAACGAAACAAAAAACACAGACAGACGAATGAAAAGATGATGAAACTCAAGTCATGAGGACAGGCAGTCTTTATTGGAAACAGGGGGGAGAATACAAAACCAAAATAATAATATTATAATAATACAATATAACAAAAACAGAGAGAGAAAGACAGACGGAGGGAGGGAGGCAGCGAGGAGGGGGGGGATGGGGTGAAAGAGGGCGTCAAGGTGAAGGAGGGGGCGACGTGTGAGTGTGTGTGTGTGTGTTGGTGCGTGTGTGTGAGTGTATGTGTGTGTGTCCATGTATGTGTGCGATGAGGCAGAAGTTAAGAATTGAAGGAGCTCTTACACTCTGCCTTTATGGCGCCACAGTTAATGGGCACAAAGGGGCGCCGCGCAGCGCGTCGCAGTCTGATGATGTCACGGCACATGTGACGTGCCAACTTGGTGAGGCGGGTGGCCTGCAGCAGAAAGGCCTGCTTGGTCTTTGTGGAGGACTTGGGGCTGCCGCTGTTACGAACCGGCACCATGTGACTGGACTGGCGGGGGCCGTGGCCGCGCGACCGGGGCTCCTACACCGGGGGGGGGAAAGCCGACGTGAGTACCCATTCTCCATTACAGACGAACCGACAACACATTTCACATTTGCAACAAAATATTACACCCTCTATTTCACGCTGTCCTTTTAATGACAGGTGACAACATGTTAGCTTTTACCGTAAACAAATGTCTTTAAACCTTGTTTCTAGGGCATTAGGTGTTTTTCAATGTACCAGTGCAACCAATAGTCATGTGATGTGTGATTCAGAGCCCTGTCTACATGATAAATGTTGAACTTATCATTCAGTATGACTGAATAAGCAGAATAAGTTCCCGGTTTTCATTTGAGGCGTGGAGGTATGTATGTGAATTTGCATAAGTCAATCCAGTTTGAGTGTTCAGCACTCTGGTGGATGAAGATAAAAATGGTCTCAAAGTTTACTGGGACAAGTGTGTGTAGTATGTGTGTGTGTGTGTGTGTGTGTGTGTGTGTAGGATCCTTGATAAAACTGCTTGTGTCCTCAGGCACCCTTTCCATGCCCTAGATCAGGGTTGTTCTGGGACGTCTCCACCACCACTCGCTGGAGGGGCTTGTGGTCCTGCATCTGCTCAAATGTACGCAGTTCACAAACGTTCCAAAAACTCTCCCAAACCCATGAGCTTGTTCTGTTGAATTGTGCTGCCAAATTCATTATCTGAACGGTGAAGCCTTTAGGCCACTGGCCACGCACACCCGGAGAACAGAGCAGGAGACCATCCATCATTTTCACACTGCCGAAGCATTCTTAACTTGTACATTCGCTCAGGTTATTTTCCCTCCTGCCAGATGCACGATACCCTTGCCAAGTTTATTCTCCATGACTCCTACACTGAACAAAAATAAACACACCATGCAACTGTTTCAAAGATTCGATACTGAGTTACAGTTCAGTCAATTCAACTGAACACATTAGATTCTAATCGCCGAATTCTACCCGGCTGGGAATACAAAAACGCATCTGTTGGTCGCAGACACCGCAAAAAGAAAAGGTAGCGACGTATAGCAGAAAACAAGCCAATATCTGGTCTGACCATTTTCCTCACGTAGTGCGACATCTTCACACGGCGTTGAGACTTAACTGTGGCCGGCGGAATGTTGACCCGCACCTCTTTAATGGTTGTGTGAATGTTCTGGATACTGGTATGAAGTTGAACCCGTACATCGATCCAGAGCATCCTAAACATACTCAACGGGTGACATGTCTGGTTAGTATCCATGGTCACGTCATGGAAGAACCGGGGCTTGTTCTGCTTCCGTTGTGAAGAGCTCTTTGCGACTTCGGGCCGGGCATTATCACACTGAAACCTGACTATGAGAGCAGAGGATGGCACTACAGTGGACCTCAGCAACTCGCCACAGCCTCTGGGTGCATTCAAACTCCCAACAACAAAACGCAATTGTGTTCCACGGAGCCATTGTGGACAACTACCAGGTAAAATGGATGTCCAGCATGCGTTTGTTGACGATTACTGCATTCATATATTCACATTCACCTCTTGTATTCACATCCACTCAGTTAATGAAGTAGTACTGGGTCAAACTGCCTCTATACCATTAAAACAACATGAGGCTTCGAGATGAGCTTTAGAACAGTGGGTACCACCACAAGCTAGTAGAACCCACGGGGGTGCTTGGCCTATCCACAGGGGGTACTTGTGTAAACCACTGACCTAGATTACTCTGAGTGTGGTTTAATAATTGGTGCCAAGCACATCAGTACCAGTATCTCAGAAACAGATGATATCCTGTTCTGATGCACGACAGTGTTTAGGGTTAAGCAAGCAACGGTCCAATTTCATACACGCTACCAAGTATACCCTCGGGCCAATGACCATCTTGCCAATCCTTGAAAATAGCATCATGGTTTTAATGCCACACAAAAAAAGATAATTAGATGTCATTTACCACACTACCATCAGTGCTCCCTTCAACACTCACCATGTCCCTTTTAGTCAATCCCTCCCCGACAACAGCTCACTCAAGATGAGCTTTTCCAACCTGAGCTATGATCGATATCCCAAACTGGCCCCAACAAAGACCGTTGGTCAGCGTTCATTTTTGAACCCCTAAAAATTGGATCAATGCATCTGCAAAGAATCAAATCGGCATGCGTCTCACAGATCATTCTGTAATTTGATGATTAGGTTAATTTCCCTGTTTATTTCCATTTGAATAAAATGAATTTGGCTCTGGGGGCGTCCTGTCTCATTTGGCCAGGTCATCATTGAGAACGGTGTATCATACCGCCCGCTGACAAACAGCGATATGCAATGACATTTTCTCTGCATCTAAATCGCAGTTTTCTTCTCATTGAAATATAAAGAAAAACATTCAGAAATGTTACATGCAGCATATGGTCACATTGACCACATATGACAGCGTAGGCATAATTCTGTATCATCTATTGCATTTATGTATAGGCAGGCTAGTAGGCTTTCCTGAGAAACTATCTCTAGTGCCACATGCTCCTGTCGCCATTAACACGTTGTTTTAGGGCACGTCTCCTTCAAATGGAGGCATGGTGTTTGTATTACCGCTAACAACTCATTACATTGATTCTACATGCATTTCACAAGATTCTCATTAACTCTTTCAGGTATTCCCACCCATACAGGACTCTGCAGCAGTCTCCACTGTTCTAGGACCAGCCCGATACATCGCTGCACTTCAGAGAACATTAATACTTGCATCGTTCTCAGAGAACTAGAGGGGAGGGGCCAGACCCAACAGCCACCAGGTAGACAGAGTCAGCGTGTTGTACTGCTGGCCCGTCTACCGGTAATCTAAACCATAGCTCTCACTGGAATACTGCACCACACATTTGTCTTTCTTGTCTTGCAACATTACAGCCAGAGGGGGCAAAACCAGGCGCATTATGTTTTCTTAATGGTCAAACAGGAAATACTCAATGGGCGTGCGTTCGCTGCACTGCTGTCGGCTGCCAGACTCACGCCATGCCGTCACTGCCGACGGTGGCTGTTAATCATCGTGGACAGCACGGCCTTTCCAAGGGGGAGCTACCGGGAGCTTGATGGAGAGGCACAGCTAGCTAGTTAACCATCCCGTGCTGGGAGCAGTGGTGCAGTGTGATCAAGCGGGCTGAGCCACTGCCTCGGGTCCCACGTGTACCGCTGCTGCGTGGGTTTCAATCCGACCTACTGCTCTTTCCGCAAAACAAATCACTCCTCTATCTTTCACCACTTTCCATTCCAATAAAGCATCAAATGCCTGAAAAATAAATCGAGACGTTTTGAGCCCCCGAGCAAAGGAGGAAGATCACTACAGAATAAGACGACAAATAGATCAGTGTCCTCTGCCCTGGATGCCATCCTGCTTCAGATGGTTCTTCCACTTTGAGGTGACCCCTTATATACAGATTATATCAAACCAGCCTTAAGTAATGCATTGCTGTTAAAGGGTAGGTGAGGCAGTTAAAGGGGAGTCTTACGTTGGGCACAGGGCTGGGTGGGGTCTTCTCTTCTGGCCCCTCCGCTCTGCTTGGCATCTTAAGGCCACCGTACTTCTTCCAGTACATCCAACACGACACACACAGGCGACATTGCATGTTGGGCGGACCCCACGAGTACCACTGGGCTGACTGCATTGCTGCACAAGTACACACACACACACACACACACACACACACACACACATTATGTACACACAATCAATCCATAATCAAAAATCATAATTGATATCCAACAGTCGAAGCCCCAGAAAACACGTAAGTAAATGTAAAAACACGGCAGATCCATCTGTCATGAAGAATGGGTGGAGGGGCTGTGCACTTACAGTAGCAGCTCTCGCAGGCCCGTCCTCCACCCACTGCATGGTAGGCTCCAGGCCCCGCCCCATTAACCGTCGCCATCTTCCCATTGGTCACTGAGATCTGGTTAGGGTTGGGCTTATTGCTGAAAATTAAGCATATTTTATAAGTTGAATCCTCTATAAGCCAGATGGTAAAGGGATAGGATAATACACCAACACACACACCAGCACACACACACACCAGCACACACACACACACACCAGCACACACACACACACACCAGCACACACACTTACTATGTTGGGATGTAAACCTGCTTCAGTTTGCTTTCTGCTTCTGCTGCCTTCAGTCTCTTCTGCTCAGACAGAACACAGAGTGCAGTTAGACTGCAAGCTGAACAGGTAATACATCCAGATGATAGCTTTGCAGTGGTCACACTGATGTGGCTTACAGCTAGGCACACTCACCAGCAAAAGTGTTGTAGAGATACTAAAACTTACCTGCTGTACATATCTGTCTGTTGTCTTCCACATATAATAATACTCTATTATACTGGTCAGAGACTTCCATGGTAGCTGAAGAGGGAAAATGAAAGATAGTATTAGGCACTGATGCATGTGTGTCACATCCCTCATGAATATTAAGGAGCTGGCTACCAGGGTTATTCTGAATGCACTATTTTCACCCACTGTCTACTGCACCCAGCGGACCAGACATGTAAGGCTCTCCAGCGGTACCTGCCCTGCACACAACTTTAGAGTGTTCGACTTACAAAGTCTTGTCGTATGTCGTTGAAGTCCTTTCCGTATTTCTCTAGAGCCTCTTCAAACATGGCTGCCTCTGAGGCGCTCCACTCTTCCATCTCGTCCCGACACAGCACGGGCCCACCGGCTGGGACCAGCACACTCAACGCACTGGACAGGTCGTAACCATGACAATGCAGTGTGTCCATGGCATGGAACTACACACACACACACACACACACACACACACACACACACACACACAC
>JACXGJ010016201.1:0-12579 GCA_016801105.1 Esox niger
GGATACAGCATGACGCACGGCGTCCAAATCCGCTGGGTCCATAATGGCCGGATCAATTCTGTCAGGAATGCAGGTAAGAACCCAAGCGCGGACTGGAGAGGTTAGGGGAAGAGACAGACGGTGCGGTCGGGGACGGGAGGCAAGGCGTCTCACGAACCGAGGGCGTGGGCACTGACGAGCAGCAGGCAGAGTAGTCGGGGACGGGCGGATGGTCGATACACAAGCAGGCGGCAGAAGCACAGTCAGGGAGCAGGCAGAGTAGTCAGGGGCAGGCAAGGGATCGCAATTCCGTCAGAGAACAGACGTACAGGCAGGGCTCAGGCAGAGTAGTCGGGGACGGGCGATAAGTCGGTACACGGAAGGTCTGTTCGGGGAGATTGCGAGATGTGGTATGCTAACGTAAACCATTGATCCGGCAGGGGAGAAGTGGCAGGGAGTTGTATTTGTATGGGTGGTGATGAGGTGAATGGGGACAGGTGTGTGATGAGGTGATTGGAAGCAGGTGTGTGATTAGGTGCTCACTGACTCAGGAACGCGGGCGCCCTCTGCTGCGCGCTCGTGGCGGCTGGGATGTGTCACCCAGTTGCCTACATTTGTTAGTTACTTTCCATAAAGATGATTATGTGGGGATACAGTCAAATTTACTTTCAGGATATCTTTATCATAATAAGCGTGACTGTGTCAGGGAATTCTTGAAAATCGAGCATTATCAAATAATAAATAATAAAAAAAGCCTATGTACACATATAAAGGACATTTCTCCCACAACAGTTACATTAATCTATGTGGATCATTTTGGTGGATGCTGTTGTGGCTTCTAATTATTCAACATACTGGTACTTATACTGTACAGTACTTTTCTGCTTTAAAGGCAATCTCTCAAAGCCCATGTAATCTTTGACCAAGCGCTTTATGCTAAAAGGATTTAGTTAATCCTATAGAATATAGACACCAATGGACTCCCAATACAGGAATGACTACGTTACATTATTAACTCCATACTGAGATTATATTCTTTAGTCTAACAAACCTTTAATTATTATGTTGTGAGGATAAGATATCATGTGCATGCTTTGTTTTGGGTCATTCCAACCATGCAATGCCATTTCTGTCCCCAGAAAAATATACATAATATTTTTGTGTAAAGTAATGTAAGTGCAAATTTCTAAAGTTTATAATTAGGAGGGCAGGTGTCGTTTACCTTAATACATACTTGCTTTGAAAATAAATAATGCTTGTGATTTTGCCATGTCCCAAGGTGTTACTCGTCAAGCCTAATAACTTTATTTGTTATTTTATGTTTAGACCGTATTTGTTAATTTTTTGCACTTTCTGCTATTTTATTTGGTATGTTTAGCTTATCATATGTTATTTTACCTGAAAATAGTTGATTTAGCATTTTCTGCTTCATTCTACACTGTTATGTCGGTATTTTTCAATCATAATTTAACAATAATACCATCAAATGTCGTGCATATTTAACATGTTAACAAGAAGTGATGAGCGGTTCAACTAAACATAAGAATATGTTGACCAAATTCTATTGTTATTCAGCCTAGTTAAGAAATGTTGACAATATTTCTCCAAATTTGTAAATTTAGAAGAATGGTATAGTAGGAATGACATTTTAAAATGGTTTAAATTGATCGCTGTAAGAAAAATATAAGTTATCTTACCATTTAGCAAAACTATATTTATCTATACATTAATTTCAGTTGAAGGTAACACTATAGATTACCTACTGACTATCAGTGATATTTTAACTATCTACCAACCTTAACCCTTATCCTAACCAGAGTCCTAATCCTAATCTTAACCCTCAACCTAAAACAATGTCAAAACCAAACCCTAATCTTAGCAAAATGTTGCTTATCAACCGTTAGTTGTTTGACCATTCGTTGATAATTTTGCTACCTATAAAACATCCACAAATGCGTATTGGGACACTCAGTATAGAGTCTAACCTAACCTACATTTCTCACAGAAGCGTAAGTGTCCAACGAACAGATAAACATATACAGCTCTGGAAAAAATTAAGAGACCACTCATAATTTTTCTTAAATCAGTATCTCTACATGTATGGCTGCCATTCCATTTCAGTGTCTGTTAAATTCCAACACAGACACACCTCATTTTACTTAATGAGTTACTGATGAGGTAATTACCTGAACCAAATCTAATTTAACGAGGAAAAGTATAAAAAACACTACTGTGGTCACCACTATCCTTTTGCAATAGGACCAGCTTAATGGCAAAAACAGTGCAAGTAGTACCTTAAAGGTAATTTGAATGAAAAAATAACAATTCAGCAAAACTAAAGAGATGAAAAGAAATAAACATTGTGAGGAAAATAAGGATTAAATTCTGACTTTACTGGTAGAGGGATTCATCCTGAAAATGTCATAGATGGCTGTTCATAAGAACAAGGTCAAGCAAAAGACATTGGGGAGAACAAAGCTACAGACTTGCAGAGAGCAGAAACGATTGTCCACCGACTGAGATGACCATCAACTCATTCAAATATCACTCAACAACCATAGGATGACATCAAGTGACCTACAAAAAGAATGGCAAACGGCAGCTGGGGTGAAGTGCACGGCGAGGACTGTTCGAAATAGGCTCTTAGGGGCAGGGCTGAAGTCATATAAAGCTAGAAAAAAAACTTCATCAATGAGAAACAAAAAAGAGCCAGGCTGAAGATTGCAAAAGAACATAAGGATTGGACTGTAGAGGAATGGAGTAATGGAGAAGTTCATTTTCTGACTATTCAAATGTTCAGCTTCGCACAAACACCTGGTCATCTAATGTTTAGACGGAGACCTGGAGAGGCCTAGAAGCAACAATGTCTCGCACCCACTTTGAAAATTGGTGGCGGATCGGTGATGATCTGGGAATGCTTCAGTAAGGCTGGAATCAAGCAGATTTGTCTTTGTGATTGACACATGATGACATCGCCATCATAGGCCTGATCTCTGACAATGATGAGTCAGCCAGGTAAGGTCACTGACTTCGTGGTGTCAGGAAAACACCTTCCAGCTCAATACCAGCAAAATGAAGGAGATGATTGTTGATCACAGGAAGCAGCGGCAGAGAGAACACGCCCCCATACACATCAATGGGTCTGCAGTAGAGAGTTCACAACATCCGATTCCTCTGGGTCAACATCAGCGATGACTTGACCTGGTCTCATCACTCTAACATCGCTGTGAAGTAGGCCAGGAAACGACTCTTTTTCCTATGCCAATTAAGGAGATTTGGCAAGGATTCTAGTATACTCACCATCTTCTACAGATGCACTATCGAGAGTATCCGGTCCGGCTGTGTCACCACCTGGTATGGCAGCTGCACTGCCCTCGACCGCTAAGCAATTCAGAGGGTGATTAAAACAGCAGAGCGCATCACAAGGTCTGACCTGCCATCCCTGCAGGATCTCTGCTCAGAGAGGTGTAGGAGGAGGTTTTCCTCAGTTTATGTCTAGTTGCTAGAGTGAGTCAAAAGTAATTCTGTATGTTTGTTAACCACTTGCGTAATGCTACCTCTCTGATTCCAGGGGGAAATAATATCATGCGTGAATCAACAAGGCCCTGAAAAGCGGGAAAAAATTGTATAAGAACACTACCATTCTTCTTCAAAATGTACTGTATTGTTACATGACCAGATTGTGGTAATAGTAATACATTTATTGGGAAAAGTCTAGTTCATTATTTATTTGTCACCTCCCGGATGTGACACAAGCTAACAGAATGCTGGGAATTCAGGTAAAGTGTGTTGATCTCGCAAAATTGCCAAGACTCAACAGCATGTAAATTTTTTGTGTGGTCTAAACAGGCAGGTGTGTTCCATAAGGTGTGTCCAGAAGGTGTGTCCATAAGGCGCACCCAATAGGTGTGCCAGGGGCACGACAACAATACTACACTACCCACAACGCCATGCGTTAAACACACACAGCCATGTTGTAGGAAATCCGTTTGTGGTGGATTACAGTAATCCGACAGCAGTCTGGACGATACATTTTATCACGACTAAAACCCAAACCTTAGAGGCCTGAACCAGATGTGGTACAGCCAAGAACAAACAGATGAAATTGAGAGATGAACTGAGGCGTGGTGCGTAAAACTCATCTTAGTGGCTGACAGTGAGTTTGGTTGGAAATCGTTTCCTGAACCGGAGCGGTCGATTCATCTGACAGAAATTGACAGCAGCTGGCTTGCTACCTCCGCAGCGCAGGGCAGAAAGACTAGGCAGAAAAAAGCTTTAATTTAGTAATTAAAGCGATCTTCCCTATTCCCTCCCCCCACCACATTCTAGCCAGCTAAATTACTCTCCTGCTAGCCCTAGTTGATCTGCACTGCCCCCGTCTGCTAGTCTGCTGCCGGAGAGGAAGGCTACTACGGATCCAGAGGTGCTGTTGGAGTTAGCTAGCTAGCACGGCTAGCTCATTTCACCAGCTAGCCTGCTAGCTACTCCGAGGAGTTCACACCATTAGCTAGCCGTTTCCTGCTGGGGCAGAATCGCCGCGATGTCGGTGACGAAAGACCAAATGCCAGCTAAATTGTCCACCACCGAGCGGCCCATTAAAGGTATGCACTCTAATTTATATTATTCAGAAAGTGTTTGCAACAATATATCTAGCTACACGATGTATACAGCTAACTTGCAATCAAGCTAATGTGCTATCTAGCATAGGTAGCTGTCTAGGCTGAAGATGCACCAAAGAAAATATGAATCGTGACAACTACTGTACTGTATATCATTCAGTTGCAGTTTTTGGCTTGATTGAAGCAAGTATAATACTACGATATCTGTTTATCTATTAGCTTCCTTTGCTGATTTGTTTGCATATTACTGTACAGCAGTACAGTTCTATTACATTGTGTAGGACGTGTCATGATATAATGTCAAGATGTAACAGCTAACTAGTAAATATGCGAGACCAAATAACATAGATCTTTGCCATCAGTATCTTGAATTTCCAAATTCAGTAGTAAGATGTTTTTTAGCCTCCAACTATACATAGTTGATTTTTTTCATTTTACAGAACTGAAATACCCATAAATATGTTCTCAAGTATCGCTTATCTTTCTGCTTGATGTGTTTCTGGTTCGGCAGACCAATGAGGTGTGTATTGTGGGAGGCAGCGAGTGAGAGAGTGCGCGCAATACTGAGAGCTACACGCACGCATACACGCACATCTACACCCACCCATAGTTCCCGCTGCATATGCTGAAAGGCTGACAGTGGATCGAGTGCCAAGGAGCTGGTCTTTTGATTTACAGCCTATTAGAAAAAGAAATGCCAACAAATAGCAATATTTGCTTTTTAAAAATTGGCTTCCATTTGAAAATTGTAGTTGACGTGAATGGTACAGCATGCAGGTGGCAGGCCCTTCCCGCTACTGCTCTTTCTCAGTTCTAACAGCAGGTATTTATGGATGGTAGCAGAAAGTGTGTAGCCTGAACCCTAAGCACTACACTTGCCATGGGGTGTTAATAAGTAAGTTTGAATAGTGGACAGAGGATCTCCAATAACTGTTATAACTTCTGCCTTTTTCGAAGTGGGTATGGCACTGACACTGAATGAATATGCAAAATACTCTTGATGAATGACAGTTATCTGGGAGTGGAGGCACACTCCCACTCATCTACAAACAACTGGATATATCATCAACCACTCCCCATTTTTCCTGATCATGCAGGAAGTGGAAATACAGACTTCACGTTAGGTTGAGGTAACTTAACTTGCATTCAGATGCAGCCAGGCTGGCCTTTATCCTATAGATTGTGTTAGGTTCATGCACACTCATACACAAGCATTACTCCAGCTCTGGCCTTCCTGGCTGTGATTGTGGTGAGATGCTACCCCTGGTCCTACCTCAATTACCTGTTTTGTTATATTTTGTATCTTACACTCTAAAAATAACAGGTTCTTGGAGTATCTTTTACTTTGAAACCGTGAGAAGATGCCTATACGTTTTTCATAAAACAATGCCAAAGGGTATTTTAAAGAGCTGATTATATTTGTTACTGAAAGGAGCAACCTACTGCTTAAACTACATTATTCAAAGAACCATTTGTGGAACCGTTTAAGGGCATTTTGGAAGTGTGAAGAACCCCCTAAAAGACTTTCCAGAACCTTTTCTTTCTAGAATGTGTGTTAATAGTTGACATGATGTACTGAAATGTAAATTTTAACTGCTGTAGTACACTTGTAATTACACATTATACACAATAGTTATGTTTTAAAAATATTTGTAAAACATGGAAATATAATAGTGTTGGCAAAGCTAATTTACTGAATTTACTTTTCATGCAAAAATTGCTAATTGTTTTTCAAAAAATGAAAATATACATTAAATTGTTAGGTGGCATGTTGTGGAAATAGACATTTAAAGGATCTTTTCATAAAATAGTTAAGTATTTTTGTCTAATAGTCAAAAATATGAGTTAACTTAATAGCAATTTTTATGAAAAAGCTTGCTTGAACATACAACATTTTAAGACAAGACAGTCTGAAATGGACAGTATTATGTTAATGCAAATAGCCCCCCAGTGAATCACGTGACTGTAAGTCAACAAAGCATGCAAGCATGGTAAAGAAGTTTAGCCGTTTGACCCAGTATTAGAAAGGAGAAGATGCATTATCTAAGCATTTTTTACCGTGATTGTAGTTGTTGGTGCCAGTTGTGGTGGGTCCATCATCTGAAACACCTGACTTCCTGTCATTTCCATGCAGTCTCTGAAGTTTATAGAGATTGGTGTCATACTCACATCCCGTGAGCAGCGGTTCTGTGGGGGGAAACGCCTTGTTAATGAGTGGGTTCTGAAGAGAATGGCCAGATTGGTCACAGATACTAAAATAACCACTTTTGCAACGGTGTTGTACAATGCATCGAACCTTGAAGTGGGTGGGCTACAGCAGCATTGGACCATACCAGGTTCCCCTCCTGTCAGCGTGAAGTCAAGGCTCCAGGCAACACTTAATCACCAAAACTGGACGATTTTAGATTGGAATAATGTTGCCTGGTCTGACAAATCTAGATTTCTGCTGGGGAATGCAGATGGTGGGGTCGGAGTTTGACTTAAACGCGTTCATCCATGGATCTATCCTGCCTTGTGTCAAAGGACAGGCTGGTGGTGCAACAGTGTTGAGGATTTATTTTCTTGGTCGCAATTAGGTCCATTAATACCAATTGAGCATCATGTGAATGCCACAGCACACATTGTTGCTGACCATGTCCATCCTTTTGTGGTCAGTCCATCTGTTTTGAAAAGGACACTTCCAGCAGGACAATGTGCCACGTCACAAAGCACGCATCATCTCAAGATGCTTCCATGAACAAGACAAAGACCTCAGTTTGCTACTCCAGTGGCCTTCCCAGTCCTCAGATCTCATCCATTAGAGCAATTTTTGGATGGCGTGGAACAGGATGTTTGCTGCATGAATGTGTGGCTGACAAATCCACAGGGACTGCGTGGTACTTTCAAGTCAGCATGGATCAAAATCCCCGCGGAATGTTTCCAGCAGCTAGAATCCATGCCATGAACAGTTCTGGCTGTTATGGAGGCATAACCTTCTTGTTGCTAGATATACCTTCTACAGTTTAATGTAGGTGCACAAAATTGTTTTCTTACTTTGTTTAATAGGCATCTAAGACTGCTTGTGCCTGCCTAACATATCCTGTTTTTGTGGGATTTTCATTTGTAAAATACACTCCATGACTATTCACAAAGATAATCTTAGTTTACACATCAGTTACTTTTGTGAAAGTCTGAATACATCTCAGAACAAGCACAGACGTGCTTCTGAAGCTGTGATACAATTGCTGGCAATGGAGGTACAAATCAATTATAGACTGTACAAAACCTTGAAAGTTGCCAGCACTTTTTCAGTTCCAGGATACTCATTTAAACAGTTGTCACATTGCCTGCTCCAGTCAGACCTTGTCTTCGCAACATTGTAGAAAACTCCAGACGCTTCCGTTTGTTGGTCTGTGTTGTTTCATTATCATCTCATTTTCCTAATTAAAACCTGGGGACAGTTGAGTGTGTTTAAATAAGGTCTGTAAACTATTTTCCAAAGCCATTAAAGACACTTGACTGAAATCGTTTTTATTGTATTTGATCACCTACGCTAACTGCCAATATTCATATGGTTTCCTATTTAATCTGTGTAAATAAAACAAAAAAATATAGACGTATGAACTCTAAAGTCGTGGGGAGAATTATGAACGAGGTTTAATTTGGTTTTGTAACGGAGGGAAACCAGCTTTTGGAGGGAAATGCAGGTTGAAACATGTCTGAAAATGCCAGACGTAATGCATTGAAAGAAATAGGTTTGTTTTTCTCTTAGGAACTCAGTCAGGTATTTTGGTGAAATAGTTCTTTGCGATAAGTAGCCTACAGTATACTAGAACGATGGGAGGTTTTCTTGTATGGTTAATGTGAGAATTGATGGCTTCAACCATCAAATGAATATCAATATAAAGGGTTAGTTAAATCATTTGTGCTTTACATATCCTATTTACCGTATGCTCATCGCTTTAATGTTATAAACATATCCTTCTATTTGTCCTTATCACAATAATGTTATAAGCAAATCCTTCCATTAATCCTTGTCATGATGTTGTAAACATATCATTCTATTTATCCTTATCATGTTAATAGTATTAACATATCCCATTTATTCTTATCAGGTTAATGCTTTTAACTTAATTTCCATTTATCTTTATCCTGCCACATTTTTTGGGATATGAACTTTCATTCTGATTTAAAAAATGCATGGAGATAAATTGGTATTACAATAGAATACATTTTGCGTGTGCACTTGCCTCTGTATGTTTGGGGTTGTCAATGCTTGGTAAGGTTTGACGTTTTGACCTTTTGGCTTAGTTACCGATGGTAACCTGATCTGGCCAGCCAGCTGCAACGCTCTGCCTGTGTAATGACACTGCCCTTATACATGTGTGGATATGGACCCTGTCGCGGAGCTCTGCCCTGGGCTCTGTCATGAACAGGAGCTCTGCCCTGGACAGAAGCGTGCGTGCGTGCGTGCGTGTGTGTGTGTATTCTTCAAACGTACAAACTGTTTTAGTTGTTAAATGTTTTGTCCACCAGATTATCTATTGAACCCACACAGATAGGCCCCTCCTGTTTAGATCTTTGGTGGGATGGTTTGTTTGGGGGAGTAGTTGAGCAGTATTTCTTTAGAATATACAGGCCACTGCAAGGACTTCATCTCCAATTCCAAGTAAGCTCACTTGACATGGGGGAGTAGCACAAACTCCATTTCAGTCCACCATTCTTGGATACTTTGGAACTAGCCCTGGTGCTAGCTGGCTAGAGATACAAAGGGCTTTTTGTTTTTATCAAATGGTTGACTGCTTACTCAACTGACTTTTTTTTTTTTTACTTGTTCAAATGTTACCACTAGAATAGGCTCTTAAAACTGCTTATCAACCATTGCTATGCAAGCTTGCTACTGTAACTACAAAGGCGCTGGCATTGCAAAGTTTAGTTGGCTAAGACATCATCAGGCTATGGTCCATCCAATCGGCATGTGACGTGGGTGGGACCTTTCAGTGATGACGATGTGCTACTGGCTTGCAATCAGACTGGGCTGCACCAGCTCCAGCTAGGATAAACTGTTTTATGTGTTTGAGTGGTAGACTATTCTTCTGGCTGGGATTTCTTAACACCTGTCAGTCCTACCGAAGCATACAGTGCCCTCCACAATTATTGGCACTGTTGGTAAGATGATAAAGAGAGAGGCTATGGAAAAATAAGTGGTTTATTAGCTTGATTTCTGTCCATATGAGCAAACTAATTTCTAATGGAGGTGAAATTGTTCAAAGGATTATTTTCTTTCTCGATAACTTGCCACGATATATATATGATTGTGGAGGGCACTGTAGTTGCTAATTTGCCAGTCAAATTCAACCAGTCCACATGTAAATATGACACTATTTTTACCCTGTCGCTCATCCATGCAACACACTCACACACACTCTCTCTGTCTTTCTCTAGAGCCACCACATCTTCATGTGAAACGATGGGCCCCCTGAGGTCTCCAGAGGGTGTGTCCTGGCTCAGTACACCAATAGATTCATTAGAGGGTGTGTCCTGGCTCAGTACACCAATAGATTCATTAGAGGGTGTGTCCTGGCTCAGTACACCAATAGATTCATTAGAGGGTGTGTCCTGGCTCAGTACACCAATAGATTCATTAGAGGGTGTGTCCTGGCTCAGTACACCAATAGATTCATTAGAGGGTGTGTCCTGGCTCAGTACACCAATAGATACAATAGAGAGCATAATCAACCAGTAGATGCCTCTAGGAGGTGTCCTGTTTTTAATGGACGAATAGACCCAATTAGAAGGGTGTGCCCTGGGTTATAATAAACCAATAGAGTTTCTAGACCGTGTGTGTGTGGTTGTTGATTGTGGTTTTGTGTCATAGCGGTGCCCTACCCGCCTGGCTCCAGGCTGACGGTGAAGGACCTGTACGTAGACGGGAAGCCCAGTGTTGAAGCCCTGAAGAGCCATCTAGTTAAGGAGGGCCGCCTGGAGGAGGAAGCCGCCTTGCGCATTATCACCGATGGCGCCAACATCCTGCGGCAGGAGAAGTGCATGCTGGAGGTCGAAGCACCTATTACAGGTAACTCCTGACACCAGTCCCCTCGCTGACCCCCGGCATCCTCTGACCTCTAACGCATCTGTGTCTGCGTTGTAGTGTGTGGGGATGTCCACGGCCAGTTCTTTGACCTAATGAAGCTGTTCGAGGTGGGCGGTTCCCCCAGCAGCACCCGCTATCTCTTCCTGGGGGACTACGTGGACCGGGGCTACTTCAGCATCGAGGTCAGTGTAACGGAGGAGGCTGCAGCGAACATCTCGTAGACTCCCTCCCACCCAGAGGTCTGTCAGAATAGTGTCGTGGAGGTGTTTGGCCTGCCCGTGAACAAGGCTGATGGATGAGATCAGAATGTTTCGCTTCAAACAAGGTTACCAGAACCTCGAGACATTTCGGTTTTTGTTTCGACGCTAAATTCGATGAATCCGATTAATCTGGTTATGGTCTTTGGCTTGCAGAATCAGGCACGCCAGGTTAGTGTTAACAGAAGCTTTCATATGTTCCGGTGAGGCACAAGGAAAGGTTTGGGTTTCGGATGTGTTTGTCAACTCCTCTGTGTTCAGCACTGAAGTGGGCATTCAACAGCAGGCGTGCATTCGAATGTTCCACAATGCAACTTGTGAGGGGACCAGACAGTTCCAATATGCACCGCCCATGCAGTTTCATGGACAGAGATTAAAATATTTATTATTTAGAAAAAGGGTGGCTTGAAAAGGTAGCAGCATTAAATTAGCGTGGGAAGGGATGCTGAAGGGGTGAGAGCCCTTGGATGGTGAGAGAGTGAAACCACTAAATATGCCTGTGGTTTTTACAGCCGCTTTTGCCCGGCTCGCTTTCTCTATTCAGGAGTTGGTGCTGTATGACCCTAACTGTCCTTTACTGTGTTCCAAAATATCGTGTTTATGTTTAGCTTACTCTCGCGTACGCCGCGAACAAGCCTGGCGTTAACAACTGAAGTTCAACTCGGGTTGAACGTACATTTTGTTGTTTATTCCTCTCTGTATTTTTTCATTGTCGCGTGTGTGCTGAGGGACGTCCTGGCGATTGAGTCCACTTTACCAGGGTCTGTTCCGTGGCAGGGGTTCAGAGCCGGACGCACTTTGCTGTGTAGTGCCCCGTTCAGGTGGAGCTGGGGGTCTGGCGCTCCGATGTCCACCGCTGTTAGGAGCCGCACTCCCCACCGATCTAGAAACTGTTTCTTATTGTGCTTCGATCTATTAGGCGCACAGTCTAGTTAAGTGATTCATTTAGACTACAACCACCCACTAATTACACACACACACACACACACACACACACACACACGTGTCTGCGTTGTAATTACGAGGTCGTCTTACACGTGCTGTGTACACAACAGCCTGTTCTGCAAACAGTCATTAGTTACTTGAACTTCAGATGCAGTGACCGCCGGGACAGTCACATTATTCATCTGCGCTAATCGTAGCATCCAGAATAGTTTTCCTGCAGATGTTTTGTGATGATGGGGGATTTTCTTCCTTTTTTCTTCAAAAGTTTTATACTGTGGAAAATATGCACTTTTGGAAAATTATTATACCTAGTCTTTAGATGCAAAATATTGCAATTCAGTTGCTGTTAACTTCAAGTCATTCTAACCAGATCCTCAAAAGTGATTTTGAAAGTAAAAACAAAACGAACACAAAAGTAGTATTATGAAACCTGGACTCGGTTCACGTATGTCTTTTTCAGGGTTTCCCCGATCGTACTCTGCCGACCGTGTATTTCAAATTCTAGTTTTAACCTGAAATGGTGCAGCTGATTGGATTGAATTAGTAACTTCTCTAGCCTGTGACTGATTGAATCAGATGAGAGATGTCCAGGGGTGCCCGAGGAGAGGAAACCCTGATCCATCTGCACATTTGGCCTTGCTGGCAAGGCTGGTGTGGTCAGCTTTCTCCAGGTGTGTGTGTGTGTGTGTGTGTGTGTGTGTGTGTT
>JACXGJ010016202.1:0-12582 GCA_016801105.1 Esox niger
ATGTCATGGTAGAGTACCAGAACGGAACCATGTCATGGTAGAGTACCAGAACGGAACCATGTCATGGTAGAGTACCAGAACGGAACCATGTCATGGTAGAGTACCAGAACGGAACCATGTCATGGTAGAGTACCAGAACGGAACCATGTCATGGTAGAGTACCAGAACGGAACGATGTCATGGTAGCGTACCAGAACGGAACGATGTCATGGTAGCGTACCAGAACAGAACGATGTCATGGTAGCGTACCAGAACAGAACGATGTCATGGTAGAGTACCAGAACAGAACGATGTCATGGTAGAGTACCAGAACAGAACGATGTCATGGTAGAGTACCAGAACAGAACGATGACAGGGTAGTGTACCAGAACAGAACGATGACATGGTAGTGTACCAGAACAGAACGATGTCATGGTAGAGTACCAGAACAGAACGATGTCATGGTAGAGTACCAGAACAGAACGATGTCATGGTAGAGTACCAGAACAGAACGATGTCATGGTAGAGTACCAGAACAGAATGATGTCATGGTATATATTAACAGAACCTACACAATGTCATGTTTTCTCCTCCATCAATGTTGTCCTCTGTGCCAGTGGGGATAGAAGTGTTTTACATTAATGTTTTAAATCTTCCCCGCATAGCAGAGGAACTCCAGGAGCATCCTACCACCTATTGTGGCAGAGTGGACATCATATCTCTTACGGACATCAATGTTCTACAGAAAAACTCCTCTCTTTCCCTCTGTCTATAGATCCCTGACTAAATCACTTTCTGAATCTATTGATACTCCTGTTGCTCTCAATCTTCCTCTCATCTTTCTTTTCTACTCATCTTTCTCCCAGCTCATCTCTCACTTTCTCCCTCTCCCTATCGAGAATCCTCCATCCATCTCTAGCACCATCTCTCCCTCGGTCATTGTCCTGAGCCAAATGAAGTTGTGATTAGTCTGTCCACTTCCTTACAGTGATGCAATCCAGCTGAAATGGACAGGAAGCAGAGAGGAGTATTCCTACCCTAGAGGGGCCTCTGTACAGACACCGTAGCTGGTCCCAGGACTGGATCTGCTGGGGATCCAGCGTCGTCTCAACAAACACCTAGAACACAACACCGCCATGGATCAAAGAACCTGGCATTTACCTGAAGTATGACAGAACAGCAGAACAACTATTCACCCAGACCTCCGATATTTTGTCTTAGTTAATAATAACTGTTAAATGCCAAAAGCCTGAGGAAAAACCCATCAGATGTAATTTTCAGAGGTTAGGCTGAATGGCAACCAGAAACAGGACGCCAAAAGATCATCTATTTTTAAAAGTCAGTTGTATTAAAGATAATTGCAGAGTTGAGGTGACATTTGCAACATCAGATCGGAAGGGAAGTCTGAGTGAGCCGGTCGGTGATGTAACTGCAGTGTTATCTTACTGGTGAGAAGACATTTGAAAAGCAGGGGGAGAAAGGAAAGATTCTGGGACTGTTAATGTACTGACAGTGTTGGATGGATCAAACTGGGCATAGACCTCATGTTGATCTGTGGTTGCGTATCAATATTTTGTTTTCTGTCAGTAATTGTGACAGATTTTTACTCCTTCTCCGCGTGCGTGCGGTGCATGTACAAAGGATATGCATCCCAAAACTCACCCTGTAAGAAAGAGTAAATGAGAGAGGGAGAGAGAGAGACTACAGAGAAACAGCCAGAGAGCAACAGAGACACAGAGATATTCCAAAACCGTTCATTAATCCCCGCTGCTCGGTTTGTTTATTTATTTACTAGACAGCAAATTTGAATAAACCAATTACATGGCACACAGACAGCACAATGGCTTTCTCCTCCAAGCCAGCCAGCAAGCTAGACGAATACACCACCAAAAGACAGAAATAACTTTTGTCTTTATTTTTTCCTGACGGGAGAGAGGGTTGTTTATGTAGTGAAGGGTGGGAGGGGGGTTGTGAGAGCAAAGAGACTTTAGTCAGAGAGCTGGATGTGAACTGGGAGAAGCTGAAAGGAGATGAGACCCCTCACAGATTCCTCTGGTTTCCCTCCCCCTCCTCCTTGCTGCAGTTTTAAGACACTAGTCAGATGTGATAAATACCTGTGGCATGCCTTACCTTTTGAACATCCCCCACTGCATCTCGGGAAGTCACTTTGGTCTGAAACATGAAGACAGACAACAGGTCAGTATCCACACAAAGGGCATGATGTCAGGCAGATGCAGGGAGGAACAGACACCAGAGAGGGTGTGTATGTAGACTACTGTCAACCCACAAGTTGTTTTTTATCAATCCACTAGTGAAAGGCAATTATGAATTCATCCGGCAGGTTAACGGTTCTGCCAATTCATGTATTCAATTGATGTCTCTCGATCGCTTCGATATCGGTTTCCCCACTCCAGTCTCAAAGCGGAGAACACGTATAAAATGCAAAAAAACACAGAAGACACCAATCAACAAGCCAGCCACCAACCGACTGACCCTCTGAGAAGTCAAGGGACCTACTGGACATGATGCGTTGCTGACTGACCTGTGCTAGGGAGGTGCTCCGCCCCCTTCCAGTCTCCAAGGCACCCCTGTCCCCGCCCCTTCCTCCCAGGGAGGAAGTACACTTGTAGCAGCTCCAAGCCTGAAAGAGCCTGGGGTCCAACTGGCCACTCCCCTTCCTCCGAAGACAATGACAGTGGTACAGATGGCCACAGCTACAACACACACACACAAAGACACACACACACACACACACACACACAAACACACGCAAAGACACACACACGTTACAGAGGAATAATCACCAATACAGACCAGCAAACCAGAACATTGAATGAATGAAATGCACGGATCTCAGTGAAACAAACATAAAACAGCTCCTAACACTAAACTGAGTCTAGACGGGCAATGAGTCAGTCCTCTGAAACAGGCTGTCGTACACGGCGAATTCAAACACAGAGGCATGTGATGTTCTTTAACCCAATTGGACGTCGAACCCGAGCTGACCCGTCTTTGTCTTCTGACCCACCTGAATATGATGATCTGCTCAGGGCTGTCGTGTCGTCTCTTGTACTGCTGGAGACAGATGTTACACTGGTCCTGTCGGGGGTGGAGCCCCCTGCTGACCACAGCCCGCAGGTGGGACAGCGACCAATGGAGGTCATGGTTCAGCAGGCTGGTGGTGGTCTCCAGTAACGTCTGGGGGAGACGGACTTCAGCATTACAGTTTCAGATTGAAACATTTATCCACGACTGGTTTATCTAAGTTACTCATTCTGTGTGCAGAGAACAAATAAACGTGAGGTGCTTTAGCTTCTATAAAGTGTGCCTCTGTGGAAGTCGTTGTGCGCTCTCAATATTTTGTTGGTGTGGCAGCAATGATTTTGAAGGGGCATCGGGCCATGGTCAAATGAATGCAGCAGGGCTCAGTGACACACAACGCTCTATTTCACAGGCATTAGGAGGAGCTCCTCACATCGACTGTCAGTCCTGTCATTTCCCAAGGTCAAACTACCCTGAAATGGAAAGAGAGAGAAGGAATGGAAAGACGGGGAGAGAGAGAGGGGGGAGGTGAGGAGAAAGGAGGGACGGAGATGTGGAATGAGGAGAAGGGGGAGAGGTTACAGGAGAAGAGAGAAATAGGATAAGAGGAGGAAGAGGGAGGGGAGGAGGGAGAGACAGAGAGAGGAGAGAGGGGAGGAGGGAGGAAGGAGGGAGGGAGGGGAAGGAGAGAGGGGAGAGGGAGGAGAGAGGGGAGGAGGGAGGAAGGAGGGAGTGAGGGGAAGGAGAGAGTGGGGAGGAGGGAAAGAGGAGAGGAGGAGGGATGTGAACAGTACTGTAGTCCATATTAATCCATGTGTGTAAAGGAAAGTAAGGGGCCACTAGGTGATGGGGATGGTGACAGCAGATTTAGCTTGTCAGGGAAGACTCAGGCCTCAGTGTCGAATATCCCTCAATGAATTACCACAGTTCTGCATGCATGAGGGGACCGTGAGTGTGCTGGTAATTTCACACCGTTTCATCACCCCTCAGAAAGCGTGCGTGCGTGCGCTCGGAGTGGGTATGGGTCGGATGTCTTGTGAACACGTTTATTGTTTGGCTGTTCTGCTGATGGCCCGTTTAAGCGTTGATCTGACCATTCTGGACACTAACACGCGGGAAAGGGGTTGAGATAGGAGTCAGAGACGAGAACCTGAGGTGGACTGACAGTTAACGGAAGGTACTGTTTGTTGAGAGGTTCTGGTGTTCTGCATTCAGCATTTCCTTCGTTACTAAAGACCCAAATCCTAGACTGTAAGAGTGAAAAGGTTTTTGCACCCTGTCAGTGTTCTCAAGTCATAAACCAAAACCTTGTGTTATATTTACGGGACACTGAGAGGAAAAGACGACCCGAAACAGAAAGTGCTGCCATCTTGGGACTCAAACCCGGGTTGCCCACTTGGAAGGCTGTGTCATTAACCACAACACCACAGAGCTGTACATCTGTCACCTGTCAGCATGGCCTCTTGTCTATATTGACACCCGGCATCTGTTTATCCAGAACAAATCCACTTTTGCCACTAGTAAATTGGCCAAACGTTTCTTACATAGCGTCCATGTACGCCGTTTGCCACTGGACGGTTTAACAGCGTATCAGCCAGTAACAGGCTTCACCAGTATCTACTTACTTACTGGAATAGTCATACGAATTGAGCAATTGCTAGCGAGTCTGCCAAAGCAACTTCATTTCATAGCATAAGAACGTATGTTTCTTTCATGGCAAAAATACTTTTTTCTTTCACTCGTGAATGACATTGATACAATAACTATCAATAAATAAAACAATAACTAATTTGTTCGTCAAGTGAAAAGACGAGAATCGTGGAATCTACCAGAAATTATTAATAAATGTTGTTGCTCTCAAAATATTCAAACTTAGGTCGTCCACATGAGAGGTACCGTCTTTAACCATGACGCCACGAAATTACACGTTCTAACAGTCGCTAGGCAACATTGAGGATTGTGTTAAACTGACTAACGTTTCTTATTATGTTTACCTCTACCGTAGCATCAATGAACTGTATGGCTTTTGCCACTGGCCGTTTCAACAGCTGATTAGCCAGTAACAGGCTTACTAGTATCTACTAACTTCCTAGGAATAAACATAAGAATTTAGCAATGGCTAGAAAGACTGAAGATAAACATTTCCATGCCAGAAACAGGTCCCAATATAACCGTGAACTGTTTAATTTCAGGCTTACTATAATGTAGATACTAACAGTTTTAGCCAGCAAAGTTTTCGTCTATACAGAATAATTCATAATGCATACATCGCTTTGCCTGTGAGGAGATCTGAATATGGGACCTAGTTGGCAGGGCCACGTCTCTAGCCACTACGCTCTTTAACAAGGGGTAGTCAGTCAGCCAGTCAGTCAGTCAGCCAGCCAGTCAGTCAGTCAGTGACATTCAGTCTTCTTACGCAGTTCGACAAACAAAATTGACTGAATATGTATATATAAAAATAATGTTATGTAACACCAAATAAAATTATTTGCCCACAAAGATACATTTACTGGATAAAATCACTTTTAGCAATGATAACAGCAAACACACACTTCCTGTTGTCATTAATAAGACTCTCGTAGGAGGCAGTTCAGCTCACCCACACAGAACTGCGTTAACTAACTGACGTTTGTGGGATTTCAAGCATGAGCTTCTCGTTAACACCTCCGTTGAAACATCTCAATGGGTCGGGATTCCAACTAGGCCATTCAAAAACGTTCAATGTCTTGTTTTTCAGCCATTCTGAAGTGGACATGTTTGTGTTTCAGATCACGGTCCTGCTGCATGACCCAGAAAACCCTCCACTTCAGCTCACGGGCCGATGAACTGGCTCCCTCCTAGAAGTCTTTGATATAAAGCCAAATTCATGGTCTCTTCATTGATGCCAAAGGGCCCAGGTTCTGACGCAGAAAAATATCCCCCAGCATTCAAACTGCCACACCACTAACATGTACCTATGTTTTTATTCAACATTTGGGCTTTGAAACACAATTTCAATGACCAGCAGCACACCCGAACCTCGTTTTCAATTCAGATTGTTGATGACGTACATCTGAAAAAACCTAAAAACACTTTCCAACAAGGTCAGATAAATTCTCAGGAGCAGTGCGTCTTTGGATGACCTTGGCTGTTTGAACGGTGAAACGGTGAGCGCGCCCATGTCGTTCATCTTTATACATTTGCCCGCAATTTGATTACAACGGTCGCAAACAAGTTGTAGGAGACACGTGGAGAAAGACTGTGGAACATTCCCTTAACAAGTGTTAATTAACGAAGCTCTCTCGGGGCACCACGGGCTAATTAATAACTGGGAGAGCGTGGAGAGGAGGCTGAAAACTAACTGTGTCATTAACAACTAGCCACATCAGGGCTGCAGGTCTTCTACTCTCATGATTGGTCCTCTTCAACGTGAAGCCACCACTACAGTCAGTGGAAACGCTCTTTCACGTACCTGCTCGTAGTTGAAGGTCTCCAGCATTCCCAGGATCAGACCCTGTATCTCCGCCAGCTTCCCTTTCCCATACACAGGGTCCTGGCACACGGGGAGGGAGGGGGAGAGGTTGGGGGAGAGGGTGGGGCGGTGAGGGTGTGAGAGAGAATCTTCAATTAAGTGTTTGGTATCCAACAGGAGATTCATGTTCGTGCACATTACATCATTAGTGAAATACTGCACCAGAAACATATCGAATGTTAGAATTTATGACTCCAAAAGTAACATTTGATGAAATGTATTTCCTGATTCGTCATCTTTCGGAAGTGTCACTGGCTTTGCGGTCACTACAGACACTCAAGCGGGACAAACAACCGTGACATAGACGCTTTCCCTCCCCTCACTTTCCAAGCAAAGGCCAATATATAAAGCCTTCCAGTTACAGACAGTTGCTTAGCGTAGCGCAGCAGAACCGGGCGGCTGGAAGCCTTTGCAATGTGTGAGCATTATGGAACCAAATTGGATCTTGTGTGCTGATGGTGAGCCACTAATGAGAGACTTGGTTGCTTTGTT
Organism: Esox niger; assembly: GCA_016801105.1. Classification (NCBI taxonomy): domain Eukaryota; kingdom Metazoa; phylum Chordata; class Actinopteri; order Esociformes; family Esocidae; genus Esox; species Esox niger. The sequence continues at coordinate 7,025 of JACXGJ010016202.1, forward strand.
GCAGTCAGGAGCAGTGGGAAACCAGCACCCACCAAGACACAACATTAACTCAAACCAGCACACAGCGATGTACTCTGTCAAAAAAAATATGTTTTCCACGGTTTCACACACAGAACAAAGCCTGCAGGGGGGTCCGGGGGGCATCCTCCCCAAGAAAAAAAATCAGCAGGTAAATGCATGCATGCTGAGCACTGCAAGATCAACACAGTAATATATGCATGCATGCAGTGCACTGTAAGCTCAACAACGAGATAGTAGATTTTCTTTTAATAAATAATGCATCTGTTTTTCAAACCTTTATTTTATTTGACAGAAACCCCAGAAGAGCATGATTGTTTTCTTTCCAAAATAAAGACAACAATTCTGACCTACCGCCTCCCATTAAACTCCCACCTATAATGGATCTACAGGTAGCTGAACCCACACCAACCCTGGTGACTCAGAACCGTCCTGCCCAATCCCCTGACATTCCCACACACTCATTCCGTGACAGGCCAATCTGTGAAGAGCAGTGCTTGACTTGGACTGAAATAAGGTGCTAAAAAAAATTAGAAATGTGGGAGCAAGAATGGCGTCTATTTAGGTTTTAGAATTCAGTAGCACTTCTGCAAATTTTTAGTGTCAGATAAAGACAGCGTCTTCCCAACTGAAGCACCGGTTAAGAGTGAAAACTGCATAAAGAGTCAGTTTAAGTTATGGTGCAGGATGCATTCATTAAACAAACACCAAACCAAACGGGGACTGGCCGATTCTACATTTTACACTGCAAAAACGTTCTGCAAGAAAATCTAATGAAAGAAAATGGAGGAATAAAACTGACTCTCAACTTGCACACTATGGTTACATTATTATTTGTTTTTTTCCATTAGATGGAGTGAGCCACGCACACAAGCACGCGCACGCACGTGTTACCTGTAGAATGCGCTGGATGATAGCAGGCAGGGGGATGAAAGTGCTCATCCGGTTCAGGACATTCATGGTCAGCTCTTTCAGCACTGGTAGGGACGAACAGACACGTTAGTACAGGTGTGCGTGTGGGCGTGTACTTAACAGTCCATTTGCAGGCCATCTCACCCTCTGATGTGGGGCGGTCGTCCGGTCCTTTCAATAGCTTCTGTGGTGACATCATCGCTTCAAGCAGAGGGAACCAGAGCACCTAACACACAGACGACACAGAGACACAGAGACACAGAGACACAGAGACACAGAGACACAGAGACACAGAGACACAGAGACACAGAGACAGACATTATTACATCTAAAAATCACATTAGATAATTCTTGGGTTGCTGACAAGGGTACAAAAAGCCTCTGCCGCTCCACACGACATCGCACGACATCGCACGACATCGCACGACATCGCACGACATCGCACGACATCGCACGACATCGCACGACATCGCACGACATCGCACGACATCGCACGACATCGCACGACATCGCACGACATCGCACGACATCACACGACATCACACGCACCCACGCTCCCACAAGCACACCTCTCTCTGCTGGGGGTTGAGACTTTGGGAGCTCCTGTGACATAGAGCGATGATGTCACTCAATCCCTCCTCGACCCTCTGCAGCACCGCCCCGTCCTCGCCCGCTCCCTCCTCTTCCTCGTCTCCACTCCTCCGCGGCGCTCCCTCCTCCTCGTCTCCGTTCCTCCGCGGCGCTCCCTCTTTCCCGCTGGTGAGAGCGCAGAGTTTGTCCTTCAGCGTCTGAAACAGGAGATGCATATGAGCAGGTTTCGGTCTGGTTTTAAATGTTGCTGACTGGCATATTTTTATCATGACTGGAGTAAATCTTTCAGTGGCGCCAAGGTTTGGGCAGCGTGGCGAGACGTGACGGGCCGAAAATTGTCATTACTGGTTTTGCAACCCGATACAACTATTGCCTGTCTGATGTACAGTTTGTTTCAACTGGGCAAGGTCATCTTCAGAAAGGTAGACATCAAGAAAACTGGGAAGCTTTGAAAATTGCTATCAGATTTAAAGATTAAAAAAACTAACCATGTGGTTTGAAATGCGACAGAAAAAAGCGCCTGAAATGATGTTTTGTACCTTTAGCAGAACCTGAAAGGCTCCATGGGCATCACCCTTCCTCTCCAACAGGTAGGCGGTGGCCTCAGGCAGCTGGTGCTTCTCTGTAATCTGAAGAGACAGAGGGAGGAGGGACGGAGCATCCCTTTAGCTCACTGGAGGTGTGTGTTATTAAAGATTAGAAAACGTACAACACAGACATAATATTGATGTTACTACTCTGATGTTAGACACACACACACGCAGCAGGGTGGTTACCTGTATAGCTTCCTCCAGTCTGTACTCCTGGGAGGACTTGAGGAAGTCAGTGAGCTGCCGGGGGGCGAAGCGGCACATCAAGCCGATATGAAGCTCATTCAGGTCAGGGCTCAATTTCAGGAGAGCCTGAGGATGAGGGCCTTCTCTGGACCAAGAGCTGGAGAAAAGGAGGGAGGGGGAGGAGGGAGAGTCATTAGTGTGCACTGTCCTTCAGTCTTTGAAGAGACACATCAAGGGCATGATTTATTCCAGGTCTGTGCACGCACGCACGCGCACGCACGCGCCTGCCTGCTTTGAAGAATCTTTATGAGGTGCACTTCAGTGCGGCCATGGCAACCTGCACACGAAACCCACACACAGCTACATTACAACGGTCTTGGCAAAAACACGGGTCGACTGGAACAGCATTCCACTGACTGTTAGAAGAACCCGACAGGCCGCTCTCCATTAAGAACCTCAAACAGCACCTCCGAGTACAACCCAGGTTCTACACACGGGCCTCTGACAAGGCAGCAGCGCCCGAGGTCCAAAAGGTCCGGAGGGCATCAGTGACACACTGAAAATGTGCAGTCCACTAAATAGGTTCAACATGCCACAAAGAACAGGCATCTGAAAACATAGCGAGAACAGGGGGTGGGGGGGGGGCATTGCGCGCGCACACACACACACACACACACACACACACACACACACACACACACACACACACACACACACACACACACACCTCTGTCAGTCCCATATCGATTTTCTCACTTTAATCTTTAAGTTGAAAAAGCAAATATTGAAAAAGTGTCAAGGTTAATAAATCCCTCCAACTCATTGTAGGACTGTCTGTCAGGGTGCAACTCTCTCTCACAGGGGAAAGGAGTTGCAGCTTTTCCAGGTTCATATCCCAAGGCCTTAGATTACATTACTGGAGAATAATGAAAATCTCAGCCAAGTCATGAGCAAATAACAGCCTGTGGCCATGCAGTACAGTGGCTGAAACTTCCCATTCATAATTCCAAACCCCAGGGGTTAAACTCTGGTTGTTCTAACATAGGAGGGCAGTGTCTGAGACATCTCCTCTTCATCTTCAGTATGGGTAACGGCACCCGCAAACACACCGGTGTCAGTGTCACGTGAAGTGGCGACTCCGGGAAGCTGCCCTTCGAGGCAGAGTCGTAAAGCAAAAGCCATGTCTCAGACTGGCCGATAAAAACATACACTGGTCAGAGAAAGGTTGGGGGGAAAAAGACCAGTCTGTCGGAGATGCCTCTTCACTGTTGACGTTCAGACTGGAGTTTTGCTTTTACTATTTCATGAAGCTGCCAGTTGAGGACCAGTGAGGCGTCTTTCTCAATCAAGACACACATGTATTTGTCCTCTTGCTCAATTGTGCACCAGGGCCTCCAACTCCTCTTTTCAATCTGGTTAGAAACTGTTTGGCCTCTGAAGAGAGCAGTAACATTGTAAGAGACAACAGGGCGTTTTTTTCATGGATTTTCATTGTTATTTCTAGAAGCCCTCACAGCCTGGGGGTCATGTGGAGGTGTGGCCATCTGACCCTCACAGCCTTGGGGTCATGTGGAGGTGTGGCCATCTGACCCTCACAGCCTTGGGGTCATGTGGAGGTGTGGCCATCTGACCCTCACAGCCTTGGGGTCATGTGGAGGTGTAGCCATCTGACCCTCACAGCCTTGGGGTCATGTGGAGGTGTGGCCTTCTGACCGTCACAGCCTGGATTTTGCGTGTCGTGAAAAAAAGTGCGATAATCACAAATGTTCCCTCTTTTCACAGCAGATGAAGCCTTCAATGCATTTTGAATAGACACGTCGTTCCTTCTGCGAATCTGGGCCTGAAACAGGCTAAGCTACTTGTTATACAGAAAAGCAGATAGCCTAGACATTTCCTCAGACAGTGGCGGTACAGAGCAGAATAAAAACAGCCTTGGTACAAGTCAAACACTGCTCTCAGGAGACCCTGCCGCTACCAGAAAAACACAATTCCACTAAGAAAAAAAAACTCTGGCTCCGTCTGCAGTCCCCTGACACGCACGCACGCACGCACGCACGCACACACGCACGCAAGGAGTTATGTAACTCTAGTATTACCTTGGGTCCAGGAGGCACCGCAGGAATTGAAACACGAGGTGGTCATCCTGGAGTGGAGAGAGGGTGGGAGACAGGTTTGTTTCTATCATCTACCAACCTGGCGGCCCACACCTGGCGGCCCACACCTGGCGGCCCACACCTGGCGGCGTAGACCTACCGGCGTAGACCTACCGGCGTAGACCTACCGGCGTAGACCTACCGGCGTAGACCTAGTGTAGAACCACCTATCAATCTAGACCTACCAGTTGAGACCTAACAGTTACCAGCAGAAAGAAAGAGGCCTGGCAAACGAGAATAATCAGGAGAAAGAGAGAACATGAGGGTTGAAATATGACTAAGTCACTGTAAGTGAAAAGACTTCTGAGATATATTTATGTCCAAATCTTGGCAGACTCATACTGTCAATAATAACACCTTTGCAAAACTGTCAGCTAACACTAAGTGGGCAATTTGGAACCACCAGAGTCCATTCTTATTAATGTTATAGAAGAAATAATGTTCGCTCTGAACACAAAAGAAACAGTCACAAGCATGAACCAAAATACAGTAGCCAGTATTGTTCAAGAGACATCTAAATAACAAGACTGTTATGAAACAACTGAGAAAAGACAAAAGGTCCTCAATTCACCTGATTTACCAGAGTTAGTAAGAAGTTATGATTCACACACACACAGAAAGACACACGCCGAGACACACACACACGCCGAGACACACAGACACACACGCCGAGACACACAGACAGACAGACACAGAGACACACACACAGACACACACACAGACACACACACAGACACACACAAAGACACACACAAAGACACACACAAAGACACAGACACAGACACACAAACACACAAACACACAAACACACAGAGACACAAACACACAAACACACAAACACACAGAGACACAAACACACAAACACACAAACACACAGAGACACAGAGACACAGAGACACAAACACACAAACACACAGGGACCCAAACACACACAAAGAGACACACACAAAGAGACACACGCAAAGAGACACACACAAAGAGACACACACAAAGAGACACACACACACACGCAAAGAGACACACACAAAGAGACACACACACACACGCAAAGAGACACACACAAAGAGACACACACACACACGCAAAGAGACACACACAAAGAGACACA
>JACXGJ010016203.1:0-12579 GCA_016801105.1 Esox niger
CACTATTCCCCTACACACAACTCATACTATACTGTCCTACTATTCCCCTACACACAACAGTACTCATACTATACTGTCACTATTCCCCTACACACAACACTACTCATACTATACTGTCCTACTATTCCCTTACACACAACTCATACTATACTGTCCTACTATTCCCCAACACACAACACTACTCATACTATACTGTCCTACTATTCCACACAACACTACTCTTACTATACTGTCCTACTATTCCCCACACAACACTACTCATACTATACTGTCCTACTATTCCCCAACACACAACACTACTCATACTATACTGTCACTATTCCCCAACACACAACACTACTCATACTATACTGTCCTACTATTCCCCTACACACAACACTACTCATACTATACTGTCCTACTATTCCCCTACACACAACACTACTCTTACTATACTGTCCTACTATTCCCCACACAACACTACTCATACTATACTGTCCTACTATTCCCCACACAACATACCACACAACTCACCAGCCCCCCTGTCCAATACAACACCACACAGCCATCCCCTCACCTGAACATCGTCAGAGCTTGGTTCGTAGCTGGCCCTTTTGAAGGTATCCGTCACATTTCTCAGTATCTCCACGGAGGACAGCAGGTCTCCAGCATAGAAGTTCCTTCTCTGGGTGAGGTCCAGCAGGGTTTTGGTCACCTGAGACATCCCGTCACCCGCCAGCTTCCTCTGACCATTAGCTAGGTGGCCCTGGACCTCCAGAAGAAGAAATGAACTGTGAGACCAAAATTGCTCTATATCCTACTGTATATTACTACAATTTACCACAGTACTATTACAATATTACCACAGATTTACTATAATATTATGACATAAAAAGCACATTATTATTACATGTTTTCACCACAGTATTGCAACAGTATTACTACATTATTAAAACAGTATTACTACAGTACTATTACCACCTGAGTGGGTGGCCATGTCAGAAAGAGAGCTGGGCAGTCTATACTAACATTACCAAACCATTAAAGCACATTCCATACATAGGAAAAGGGTCATAGAGTTTCAAATATATACACAGACAACCAATAATAAATATCTGCACCTTCCCTTTAAGTCATTCTTTTCACCTTCCCTTTTACCCAAATGTATTTCTGTCCCCAAAGATGTTTAATAGGATTAAACCCACTGTTGACTGAAGTGTGAAGAAGAGGCAGAGTAGATAGAGAGAAAGTGCACTTCAGTGGAGCGATGACATTTTGCATGACTGGAACGTGTTAATAGCATGACTTCAGCATTCAGCTTTTAATCTGTGGCATTTCTCTCCATTCAAGTGTTTGCTTTTTTAAATCGTTATTATTCAGTATAATTCTATTTGGTCCAATTTGGTCCTGCCTCTAATCTGTTCTGGGTCAGGTAATGACGGATAGAGACTTTAAAAGTCTAAGCCCTATTAATTATGTCATTCACCCAATGCCACCTTGCTCTGAGAAAAGCAAAAATATACATTAATACAACAAAGCGTTGCTTAGCAACCAAATAGGTAAGACATCAATGGCGGATGGCGGAGGGCCGAGGAGATCTAAAACAAACACATGTAAGAGTTAGCAAGGTCTACGCATTTCACGTCGATAGCGTCGCAAAAACAGGGTTTTAATTTGCTCCCCCTATTGATAGTGATTCATCTTCAGCTGCAGTGCGGCTGGTCACATCGATTCACAACCCCACAAAGGGAACGCACTATTAACCCCCCCCACAAAGACACAACCCGGGGGGGAAGGGAAGAGGAGGAAGAGAGGAGAACGGAGGCCAGTACACCTACTGAGGATAGACCTACTGATTGCTGCAGGTATCTATATTCATTGGTTATGCAGCGGGCATAGCTGGGAGGCTCCCAATACGCCACGCCGCGATGATCCAGAGAGCAGCGTCGACTAGTGGTGCCTGTGGGACATGGGGAGAGAGAAGGAGAGAGAGAGGGGGAGAGAGAGGGGGAGAGAGAGGGGGACTCGGGGGAGAGACCAGGGGTGACGATAGATGGAAGGGAAGAGGGTGAAGGACAGAGCGAATAAAGTGACGAGGGTGAGAGATGTAGGAGGAGGAATGGAGTAGAGGGGGATGGGGCAGACAATGAAGGGGAGCGCAAGAGGGTGAGAGAGAAATCCAGAGGAAAAAAGGAAGGAGGAGAGAACAGACAGAGAGCAGACAGAGGGCGAGAATAAGAAGGAGATTAGGACACAAAGAGGAGAGCGGGAGGGAGGGAAGGGAGACGGGGGAGAAAGGGCGACATAAAGAAAGAGATGAATACTTGTTCATAGGAGAAATATTTTCCTTGTTTAATGTCCCCAAGCTCATCTCCCGGCGGAGGTCAGGGGCTGGAAAGGCTCCCCATACATGCGTCCTCAATGTTCAAACAGCCATCAGAAAACATCATTGTTGTTTATAAGCTTAACCTTAAAAAATACTAGCCAAATCGGATCTTTAATTGAAGTAAAATTACAAAATGAAATACTTGTGTAATGTTTTTATTTTATTTTAGGATCTTTTTGGAAACATTAGGTTCCCACATGCACATATAGACATGGATCTCACACACACACACACACATATAAACAAACCAACACACACACACACACACACACACATTCCATTCCTTTCCTTTCCTCGACACCAAAACCACTCTGTCTTGTTTTCTTCTCTCTTCACAGCTCAGAACTCATGTGTGTGGACAAATTGTTTGTCCCAAATGACACACTACTCCCTATAGGCACTGGTTAAAATTACTACACTACACAGGGAATAGGGAGCCATTTGAGACAGGCCTCCATCACGTTTCAATTTGCCACCCTCTCCAGTGGTTGGATAGGGGAATCAAAGCGTGAGAAAGGTGGGCACTGTAAGGCTGCTTTCACTGGAAACCGTTTCCCAGTGTCCCAGAATTCAGACATAAAATCATAGCCGGTTATCAGCCCTGGCACCCACGTCACAGACGAACCAACCGACACACCGCCGAGACCTCCATGAAGATCAGGAGTGGGAAAAAGAGATGGAGCAGAAGGAGAGAGAAGAGGGGCGGAGGAGAAATGGAGGAGGAAAAGGAGAAAGGCCTGGAGAAGTGGCAGAGAAGAAGGGGTCGAGGAGAGTGAGAGGAGCAACTGTGGGCGTAGGAGGAGAAAAAGGAGGTGCAGAGGAGCATAAGGAGGTGCAGCATGTGGAAGTGTGGAGGAGCAGAACACACACACTAGCGGTGTTACCTGTGGCATTAGAAGGACACCTGTTGAAGGCCAGCTCCCCTGAAGGAGTTCTCCTCCACATCATGGACACGGCATGGTCCTCGGGACAGATCTCATACGGCGCTGGTGCGGAAACAGCAGACAAACCAAAGGCGGTGTCACTGCTGGGTTATGAACCCAAACTACTCCGGGCTTGGGCTCTTGAAAGCACACGGGAATGCAGTACTTTTCAAACTTGGTTTAATTTCTGAATGAACAGGAATGGAACTGACCCGAGTTAGCGCTTCTGTTGTGTGTAAAGGACTAAGGGTATTTTGTTTGCGCAGAATTCTGTACAAATACACCCTAACTACTGTAATTCCTTAATATGGAGCATTAAAAAAACTGGACAATGAAAGGACCCTAGAACAGAACGGGTTTGAAAAACATTAATTTTCAGCGCCCTAGAGAGCCCATTCCTTTAACCAGGAAGAAAACTGTCTCTGTGTGATTCATTGGCCACTCACTGGTTGTTTACTGGGTCATCTTCCTCCCTTGCTGTGTACTTCCTGTGGCAGTCAAAAGTATCATTGTAATCGGCTGGCTTTTGGTTGTCAAGATACAGCCCATTGTTGTCTGCATGTCTGCTGGCTTTTTCAGTGCTTATTCCAACAACAGAAACAATGACACTCTTTACAAAGCCATCGTAGTCTAACCAAATCTTGAATTTGCATTAATCGCTGTGGTAGCGAATGGTCTCCATGGAGATTCAAACAAGTGGATGGATCATGGCCATCAATTAATGTGAAGATATTCATCAAACATACAGATAAAACAGCTCTTTATTCTCTCTCTCTCTGTCTCTCGCGCTCTCTGTCTCTCTCTTTATGTCTCTCATTAAATCTCATTATCTCTCGCTTCCTCACCCCCTCCCACCTTCTACGCTCTCTAACAGCATGAATCTGTGATTTGGAAAGCTGTTCTGGTCATTTTAGTTTGGGATTTTAACCTGACAGTATCCTGTAAATATCTAATGGGTTTTACAGAACTGTTCGACTTTAACATGAACCCCAGTGAAAGGTTCTATCACTTTGTAGCTAGATCCATTTTTAAATCGCAGATTGCAGCTTTCAAGGCTACGTATTTTTTCTGCAAAGCTGAGCTGCCTACTCTCTGCTTTATGTAAAGCTTATCCTCTCCTCCCACAGATACAGGAACGCACAGCGCTCTTGCATAGCGTAGAGGGAGGTAATTATCTTCACACCACATTCAACCTCCCTCTCCTCTATTTGACCACATCTTCCTGCAGTGTCAGTTGTGTCAGTTGTGTCAGTTATCACATTGCCGTTACCTGGGCAGCGTTGGTCGCTGCACTTGCGGACTTCCTCTCCTGTGCCCTCGCATTGTTGCCCGGTGATTGCTGCTCCCTGGCATACCCTCGCACGCCTCTGCCAACCCCCGTCACATGACTTGGAGCAGCCACTCCAAGGCCCCCAGGGATTCCACTGGCCATTGGCTGCAGAAAAAGACACACTCTGGTTTAACCACTTGCCGTAGGCTAAGAAGCTGGTACGAGTGAATTACTGTTCAGCAACTGATCATTAGCATGGTCGCCAAGAGATCCAAACAGCAACAGTCAGACCAATGTAAGTCAGAATTTAAAAAAAAACTAAATGACAGCATAGACAATGAATGGAATTCAAGTGTTTTGGTAGGATGCTCGTTATTCAAATAAATATAAAATTATGACGATCACTGTTACAAATGATACAGACCACTGTTTGGAAAACACATGGAGCCCCCCCTGGTGGTGTTATTACTGTATTTGCTGGCATAATAAGAGTTCATAAACATAACTGATTATTTCCAAATACTTGTAGGCAAAATAGTAGTGACTACAAAGTGTTTCCAGATATACTGTACAGAAAACATTACCTAGAATTACTTAAAATATAAGTAAAGCAGTCATTCTTTTAATTTTTCTTTTTGAACATTGTTAAAATACATATTTGCTGTGTTGGAATAGTGTATGCAGTTAGCTCTATAAATGACCTTGATATCTAACCAGCTCTCTCTAAGGTACCGCCCAAAAGAGAATATGAAACTGCCCTCTCACAATTCTCCCAGCTGAAAATTCTGTTCTCCCAAAGACATCATTTATTCATGATTTATGTCATCTCTTATCATATCAGAAGGCAATAAATATGTCATAACAATCTAGTTCCCACCTGTTGTGATTTGTGAACAACACATAGTGTGCCATAAAAAAGAATTGGACACCATTCAAATCTTTTTTTACAGAAAATGCTGTCAGTTCTTCAAATAAAACGTTATATAAAAAAACAGCATGAACAAATAACACATCATTTTGTTCCCCCTGTGAATAAAACAGTGCCCTTACACTAAATAAATGTGCCACCTTTGACGACAAGAACTTCAATCAAACTACTCCTATAGTTGTGGACGGGTCTCTCTCAAATTCCAGTGGAGAAATTTTTGCCCACTCTCACACAGGTTTGATCATTGACAACAGCCCTTCTGATTTAGACTTGTTTGTATATTTTGGATCATTCTTGGCTGCCTGACCCTTAGCTTGAGGAAACACTGTGCTTTGGGATTCTCTGACACATTACAGAATTCATGGTTTCTTCAATGAGGGCACATTACTCAGGTCCAGAGGCAGCAAAGCATCCTGAAAACATCAAATTCTGCCACCATTCAGGACCATCGATGTGGGTTCCGTTAGGTCTTGCAAAACAACACAGCATTTCACAGTATTCATCCCATATCAGTGGTCAAACATGTGGCCAATCAGTATTGATCCCATATCAGTGGTCAATCGTGGCAATGGTACTGTGTTTTCACTATGCTTTCTGCCTCTAGGGACCACATTGTCATGTTATTAATTAATCAAACATCAACCATTTTTAGACTGGGGTGCTCTCCTAGTGTTGTCTCCTCATCTACTTGGTCTTGTGTCCTTTCTTAGTGTCTCAACTCCTCCTCTTCTCTCTTAGTGTTGCGTCCTCATCTACTTGGTATTGAGTCCTTTCTTAGTGTCTCATCTCCTCCTGTGCTCTCCTGGTGTCCTCTCCTCATCTCCTTCCCTTATGTCCTATCTCATGTCCTCTTCTTGTCTGCTGATTGGAAAAGGCTTGACAAGTTCAACTATATGCCGGCACTGGCTGATTCTCATTAGGTTGCCTTTGTTCAGGTCGTTCAGATTGGAGTGATGAAGGGCAGGAAATGAGTCGATGATGGAGTTATAAACAATGGGGAAGTTATTGACCCTGACCAGTCTTCCAGTGGAAGCCATCTCCAGCCCACAACATCCAATCGGATGTCAGTAAATCAGACACATGACCAATAAAGGAATCCATCATTTTTTTTACCACCAGCCAGCCAGTCTATCATTTTCCATTATGTGACTTGACCTCTGAGATACTACATTGACTTTGAACATCATATTTGCAACGTCTCCCTCAGGACGCAGTTATGCAATAATGTGGGGTATCTTCAGCTCCTTTCTACACACAAAGTCAGTTGGATGACACAAGTAGGTAGTGGGACAGTCCATCCCACATCCCTCACTCCATTCCCTTTCCAGTGCCCTACTGCTAGCTGTTCCACAGTCAAAAGAAGTGCACTATACACAGAACAGGGTGCAATTAGGGTGGGAGCCGTGGGCGTATTTTATGGTACCCTGAGTTATAGTAAAAAAACGTCGCTTTTGGCAGAATCTTACCCAGATTCAATTAATACAATTAAGATGATAATACCGGCAATAATCTGGAATATGTATATTTTTATGGCACGGACTGGCTGGCATGAGGCTGTGATCATAACACTCCTCACTTTGCCAGAATGAAAACGCACTTTATGATAAAGTTTTCCAAAGCAGCTGCATGTTTTATGTCTTTTTAATGAACCCAGTAAAATCCAGCAGAAGAAAAAACAGATGCTCCCTCTCAGCTAAACAGTAAATCCCAGGGCCTTGAAAGGTACAACAACCCCTGGCAGAGTGGGAGTGCAATCCTCCCTTTTATTTCTCCATCCATATATCCCTCCAACATCTCTCCATTTGACCTGTATGTACCCCTTCACACACACACACACACACACACACACACAAACACACACACAGACACACACACAGACACACACACACACACACACACACACACACACACACACACACACATCCAAGGACTAACCTCAGTGGGTGTCTGAAAGGATTCCAACCCTGTTCATTGCCCATTGTACCAGTCCATTCACAGTAACTAAACAGTGCTCTTTCCCACTCTCCTAGAACATCAGTATAAACGTGGGAGTTTGGGATTCTGGACTGTGATTGGCTGAAAGTGGTTGTGTATCAGTCAATATACCATAGGTAGGAAACAAAACTAGTTGTTTATTTCCAAGAACAGACCTAAGGTTTGGCTTCATGGCCCCCCACCATCCCCCTTGGGAATAATAGTTGTATGTATATACACTTGTACTCATAAGATTGCATACCCTTGGAGAATTGGCAATATATGTACCATTCGTAAAGAAAACATAAGCGAGCAGGTAGAACACATTTATTTCTTATGGGATTCATGTTCAACTGAAGGTTCATAACAGAACTCCAGAATCATAAAACAAAACATGGCAACAAAGATACAAATTAACTGACCCCTGTTCAAAAGTCTGCACATCCTTAGTTCTTAATACTGTGTATTGCCCCCTTTAGCATCAATGGCAGCATGCAGTATTTTGTCAAATAGAAGTCAATACACCTGCCATCACTGAAAGTGGCTCTGATTAATCACAAATAAAGTTCAGCTGTTCGAGTAGGATTTTCCTGACATTTTCTTAGTTTGCAGAGAACTTTCAAAGCTTTAGAGGGAACTCATTGTTGAAAGATATCAGCCAGGACAAGGGTACAAAAGAATTTCCAAAGCATTAGATATACCATGGAAAACAGTGAAGACAGTCATCATCAAGTAGAGAAAATATGGCACAACAGAGACATTACCAAGAACCAAATGTCCCTCCAAAGTTGATGAAAAGACAAGAAGAAAACTGGTCAGGGAGGCTTCCATGAGGCCTACAGCAACATTAAAGGAGCTGCAGGAATTTCTGGCAAGTACTGGCTGTGTGCTACATGTGACAACAATCTCCCATATTCTTCATATGAATGGGCTATGGGGTAGGGTGGCAAGACGGAAGCCTTTTCTTACAAAGAAAAACATCAAGTCTCCCGAAAGCATGTTGGAAAATGTGTTATGTCTGATGAAACCAAAGTTAATCTTTTTGGCCATAATTCCAAAAGGTATGATTGGCGCATAAACATTACTGTACATCATCCAAAGAACACCATACCCACAATGAAGAATGGTGGTGGCAGTATCATGCTTTGGGGCTTTTTCTCTTCAGCTGGAACCAGAGCCATTAGTTAGGGTGGAAAGAATTATAAACAGTTCCAAATACCAGGCAATTTTGGCACCAAACCATCAGGCATCCATTAGAAAGCTGAAGATGAAGTTCAGCTTTTAGCACGACAACGACTCAAAGCACACATCTAAATCCATAAAAGCATGGCTTCACCAGAAGAAGATTTAGGTTTTGGAATGGCCCAGCCCTGAATCCAATTGAACATCTGTGGGTTGATCTGAAGAGGGCTGTGCTCAGGACATGTATGAATAAAAGGTTCTCAACATAAAATTGCAAAGAGTTTAGAGATCTCATCATGTACGGTACATCATTTCATTAAAATAAATCTATGTACGCCAAGGACAAGGCAGAAAACCAATATTGGATGGCCGTGATCTTCGGGCCCTCAGGCAGTACTGCATTAAAAACAGACACAATTCTGTAGTGGACATCACTGTATGGGCTCAGAAACACATCCAAAAACCCTTGTCTGTGAACACAGTAAGTTGATGCATCCAAAAATGCCATGCAAATAAGAAAACATATATACAAGATCCAGAAAAGCTGCCGCCTTCTCTAGGCCTGAGCTCAATTAAGACTGAGGCGCAGTGGTTAACTTGTGGTCTGAGAAATCTACATTTGAAATGTTACTGTGCACAGATAAAGCAAGGATCTGTGATGGTATGGGGGTGCATTAGTGCACATGGCATGGGCGACTTGCACGTCACACATTGAAAACATTCAGTTTGACATGTGTCACCTGCATAAACATTGTTGCAGACCAGGTACACCCCTTCATGGCCTTGGTATTCCCTGATGGCAGTAGCAGGATAATGCAGCCTGCCACACTGCACACATTGTTCGGGAATGGGGGGAGGAACGTGATGAAGAATTCAAGATGTTGCCCTGGCATCCAAATTCCCCAGATCTCAATCCAACTGATCATCTGTGGGATATGCTGGACCGACGAATCTGATCCATGGCAACTCCAACTCGCAACGTACAGGACTTGAAGGATCTGCTGCTAAGGTCTTGGTACCTTCAGGTGTCTTGTATAGCTGATGCCTTGGTGGGCTGGCACGGATATGGTGGTACGCAGAGGACCAACAGCATATTAGGCAGGTGGTCATAATATTTTGGCAGTGTATATAGGCTTGGGTATTTAACTTTAACATATTCATTGCTCATGATTTTGCCTTTATGTAACACTAACAAAGTCATATTCTCATTATCCAGCCTGAAATGCCTCCACCCACGCTCTGGAGTATTTCTGGCAACACGAGTCGGCTAAGACGCAGTCAGGAGTGTTGCTGTGTACGTGTCGGTGTGTGTCTTTGCAACTTTAATTGCAGAGGTTACATATATACTCTGGCGGTTCTGTATCAAGAAGTACACCAACTGATTTCACGCCACGTCTTTTGCATTGTGACTCTGGATTGCCTCGGCATCGGCGATACGGTAAAAATAACACCGGGATGGAACACCGCCGTAATGATGATTGCGATGATCATGATAATGATGACAATGATGATGACCCGGTGGTGATAGCGACCAAGGATAATGAGTAGGTAGACAGTTAATGACCCGGCTGGAATCCTACCCGTGCAGTCCAGATTGTAGCACTCTCTGCTCTCAGCCCAGTGGCCGCGGCACTCCGATCCGCCGTGGGCAGCGGGTGAACACTGCCTCGTCCGCTGCTGGGTCCCGTTGGCACAGGTCACCGAACAGTCGCTCCACGAGCTCCACTCCTGCCACTGACCGTCCACTGGGGCGCACAGACAAACACACACACACAAGGGAGAAAACGGAAAGGGAAATAGGGCCGTCAGTCGGAAGAGGTGGTAGGTGACCGTATTCGGGTTGTTGTCGTCGGGGTGACAGCTGGACTGCCGGACACACGTCATTCTACGGAAAACACAGCGCTGAGTTAACACACGAACAAACTTTCCCTGTGTTGTTTAGGTAGCTTGAAACGGTTCATATCCATCGGGCCCAACGGGTGCCTGATCTGCTGTACCTTAGTCTCTTAGTCCGTCTTAGTCTATTGAGCCTCGGACGAAAAGAGTGAACCACAGAGAAGAGGGAGCCATTCTTGACACAAGTAATGACTTGTTTTGGAGCTTATTCTTAGTTTCTTCTTACACGGGCGAAAGTGACTTAAAAGACGAGGAACTGAGGAACGACGTCCACAGACCAGTTGAAGGAACGGCTTTGGCAGCTTCATTTGTCATTGACTCTATAAACAAGTTACTTGAGGGATGTTATGCTTCAATACCAACTACAGCCTTTTTGAAACGAAGGAATACAGGAGAAGAATACTTCATTGTCTCTTTCCCTCACAGTTCATTCTTTTGCCATTTACCTTGAGAAACAAGGGCTATCAGAAAGCAAAAAGACATAGATGAATGTTTATTCTACAACTAACCGATCTTCGAACAATATAAGACAATAAAAGAGATATGTTGTATATTTCTGCAATAAGGCCTACAGCCTTGAGCTGCAGACAAGCTCAAGGCTATTGTGAGGCAAAACAAGATTATGAAGGGGTTGTAAAAGCCATGTCACCGCATTCACCGTTAGTCAGACATGAACAGGGTCAATCGCATCTATTAATGCTCTGTCACAGCCCAGCTCTCCTATTTAACAAAATGACTTAGCAAAGGCTGGAAGAAGAAAACAAAATAGCACGCAGAAAGCACATGGAAACACACTAGTACGCACGCTACAGGAAATAACATGGAATCCGGCAACGTTTCAAGGACTGGCCGACAGCGTGCTGTCTGTCTGGCCTACTCAGACAACTTTTCTCAAGACTTTCTCCTCATCTGAGTGGACATGGTGTGTTAACGCTGCTCTCAAACTTTCAGGCCAACAAATGTGGTGGGATCTAATGGGTTGCACTGGGTTCTGTGCTCTATCCATTCTGGCTTTGTATTTAATTAGCTGACCTCAGCTTCGCATTCCAGTTCAAGCTTCATCCGTTCTACCAGGGCAGATATTTTCATTTGCACCAAATTCAAAATGAAAGAAAAGTTATCTTGCTAATTCAGCAGGCTTCGGAGTGAAACTGGCAATGCCACCTTTCTTTTATTACCTATCGTTAATGTAGTCTTTGATGTCCTTTGGTGGACTTTTCCCCTACAGGCTAACGTTTTACTTTGTGTTAACTTTCAAATGCATCTTGTCGTGCGTATTGGTGTTTTAATAAGATTTTAAGAAAAAAACACTCCAATTTCATTCTAACATCTGGACAGACATGTTGCTGGTGCTAGTTAAAAAAGAGAAACCTGAACACTGCTTTTGCTAGCATTACTGTTGTTTATTCAAGCCTCTGGCCTGACATCACCTGAGCTGGTATGCACTGTAAGATCTACAAAACTACAGTTATACTAGCAAGAGCAGTTTGCTAGTTTCTCTCTTATGTAATATGAAAGAATGAACACCCAGGAACAAACAAAAACATGTAATATACTGTATAACATTCTGTATTTGATTATTTGTCAACTTTGAAGTGGAGGATGAGTCAGAATCCTTGATCAGGTTCATTCTAGAAGCTTTATATTAAATGAAACTTTATTAATGTGAACCACCAATTATTCCAAGTTTAAACTGAGTCAACAAATGGCAAACTTCTTAAACCAACCCGTGACAGGCGAGACACAGCAGTTGTTTAAGGACTAGGAACCACCCTCTGGCCTCCCAATCATAACATCTTAAAACCATCCTCTGGCCTCCCAATCATAACAACATAACACTGTCCTCAGGATGCGGTTCTTTGTTGAACCTGCCCTCTCTCCCATCTGCATGTCTCCTCTCCCTCCTCCTCATCTGCCCTCCTCTCCCCTTCTCCGTCTATCTTCTCTCCGTCCTTTCTCAATCTCTTAGCTCTGACCAAGAAAACCCAAATTATTCCACCATCCCCTCCCACACCCAATCCTCCCACTGCTCGCATGCACC